>JAGFNQ010001482.1:68990-108911 GCA_024364735.1 Boesenbergia rotunda
GAAATGGTGTCATGATTTTATATGGCTCGAAAGTATAGGTTTGGTGGAGTTTTGAAACAAGGCTTCGATCTGAAAAACAGATTTCAGGCTTATCAGTCGACTGGTACAGTATCAGTCGACTGATACCCGTAAGCTGAGTTGGGTGAGGCAAGTTCAATAAGTATTTTCTTACGAGTTTTTGAGAAAGAAAGTGTGACATGGTATCATGCATGACTATTTAAGTTAGAATATCATTCTTAAATAGATTAAAAAGAAAAAAAAAAGATTTCCGCATTTTTTAGTCGTGCATTAGAGTCGAGAAGTAGACAAAAGTAACGATCCGTCTAAGGCAGAGAAGGCGGGTCGCTACAATGAGAAGGTATTCATAAAGCATTTGACATGAGGAGGCATATAGATGTACATGAAAACACATAATCATATAGAAGTGCTTAACATGTAATGCAAATGCATAGAGCTCATGGCATAAGAAGTACTTGACATAAAATATAAGCACATAAAATACTTAACATGGAGACGTTCTTGGCATAAAACATAAGCATATAAAATACTTGACATGGAATGGATGCATAACATGAATGATTAGCATGAGTTAAATGCACATAACATAAGGATACTTATTTGAAAATCATAATTATAAGTACTTAAACATAAATCTCAACATCAAGGGGGGCCCCAGCTTGTACCACATACATCCATCATTTGCGCGCATCCCTAAGTAAATGCAAGGTAGCTAGTCTCGACCTACTAGGGTACTAGGTTACCTTCAACCTAGGGACTGCTACGGTAGTCCAGAACCGAGGCTTTCTAAGGAGCCCATCCCTGTTGGACATCTACAGTAGTCCCAGAACCGAGGCTTTCTAAGGAGCCCATCCCTTGGACCTTACTTGGGTCCGGTACAAACCCATCCATAAAGTAAAATAGCTTCACATGCTTCTTTTTACATCATAAGAAATGCTCTTGGTATTTCATCATTCATAGAACTTACATAGCATAATTAAAGATATAAACATGATCTTAATACATGAAGCATGGTATAAAGCATACTTAGCATTTCATCATTCATAGTTAATGCATAACATCATTATGCCTTAAAGGCACAATCATAGACTTGATTCATAAGGTATGTCATGCACACATCATTATGCCTTAGAGGCATGAACATCATCTTAATTCATACGGCATGACATACATACATAATTATGCCTTAAAGGCATAAACATCATCTTAATTCATAAAGCTTGCATGATCATGGTACATAAGGTAAGCATGCATAGATAAGTTTTTACATACATGATACATATCACATAGCATACATGATCATGGTATCTATCATAAAGCATGCATGGGTAGGATCCATATGAACATGATACATACTACATAGGTTCATGACATTCAACATAAAACATGCGTAAGTCTACATACCCATAATATATATATCATAATACATATGTTCAAGGCATTTAACATAATGCATGCATAATTCTACATAAACATGATGCATACTTCACAACACATGTGTTCATGGTATATGGTTTAAAACATCCATGAATAAAACCTACTAAAACATGGCACATAACATAAGCATACAAGGTCGTGATGCTATTAGTAGGAGCCCTAGAGCCAATTATATAATGATTGACTAGGGACATTTTGTATCATATTCTATTATTAATAAAGGCATGTTTGGTTATTATACTTACTTTGTATTTGTGCCAAATAACTAAGTATAATAATGTCCTTGGGTAGTAGGTTCTTATCTACATTATATCGATTGGTTGAATCGATAGTGAGATGATGTAGAGAACACTACTCTAAACCATTCCTAGTCAAGTATTAATATTCAAGGACAATATTAATACATGGAGACTAGCATGTAGGTCAACTGATGACTTGAGCTCACAAGTCATGGATATGTGATATCAAGTTGACACATCGGTATACATTGGAGAATGTGTACTGAATGACCCGCCATGAGAAAGTTTCATAGATTGTCATATGAGTGTCATAAACTTTCTCATATTACTATTAGTATGAATAGTCCTTAGACCTGAAGTCACTACGGTTCTCTACATAAGGAGTTATGTACTTTGGTATCGTCAAACGTCACCCGTAACAGGGTGGACTATAAAGGCGATCACTGGGTATGTAATGAATTATGCGGAGGGATGTGAGTGATGTAGATGGGATCTATCCCTCCCATATGACGGGAGTGATATCTGTGTGCCCCTTGATCTAGTAGGACTGCTAAAACGTATGGCCATGCTCGAATGAGTCAATATGAGATATTGAGCTCAATTGTTTGAGTGAGTCTACTCGGGAATCAAGAAACACCAGATTGATTGAGGATGACACGGTCTATGCCTCATTTGTCAATTTAGATATCAATGATAGAAGGACAAGGTCATACATTGCCATAGTCACGGAGGTTAAGTCGGATCTCGACTTTCTTGTTACTTGGGTAGCATTGATGCATTGCTAGATGCCGCTCATTGCTTTTATGTCTAAATTGGTTTAGACACATTGCCAACATTACGAGAGCCTATTGGGTGACACACTAAGGACACGATGCTTCGAAGATTAATTGATCTTGATTTGGCTAAGATTTAATTGGAATTGGATTAATTGAGTTAGACTCAAGTGAATCCAATTGGATTATAGATTGAGATCTAATTTGAGTTAAACTCCTTTAGATTAGACTCAACCACATTTGGATGAAATATTAATTCATTAAAATGTTTAATGAATTAATAAGAGAGGAAGATGGAGAGTTTCTCACCATTAGAGTGTTACATGAAAAGTTAGAGAGTTACATTAAAATGTTTAATGAAGGGAAGTTTAAAAGGCAAAAACTCCTCATGATATGAGTATAAAAGAGTTTTTCCCTTGTCATTTGGATGACAACTTCTCATTTTCTTTCCCCTCTTCCTCCTCTTCTCCATCTTGGCCGAAACCCACATCTTGGGTTCTTGGTGTTTTGTGAACTACCTCAAGTTGCTAGCACAACTAAGGTAGTTCTTCTCCGAAGTAGAGATATCGTGTTCGTGTGGATACGAATAGAGGCATGGACACTTGAACATGCAAGAGATCCGGCGGCGCTTGGACGAGCGGGATAAACATAAGGGCACGCTCCAAAGGTATAAACAGTAGATAAATCTATTAGATAGATATACTTTGTACGAGTTTTCTTTCGCATGGATCGCTCGTGGGATCTTGTTTCTGCTGCGTTTTGTGTTTATGTCGCCTGAAGATCCCAACAGATGCATAGTACATAAAGTTAGGGTTTAGGCACCATAAAATTCATACAACATACTTGAACATATATTTACATCATAATGAGTCATAAACAAGTACACTTGAAATCTTAGCCTAACCCAAACCTTAGACTTAGGTGCTTGGCCGAAAGTTTGTAAATGAAAGTCCCATTATTCAAACAACATGTGAGGTACCATAACTAACGTAAAGCCCATACAATACATACAATGCCATAGGAAGCCATTAGAACACATGATTGAGGCTAACCCTAATTCCTAGCATGGAAGTGGGTCTTGGCCGAAACCCTAGAGGGGTCACAAGGACATGGAAAATTCGTATAACTCACATTTAACATCCATTGTATCATAGGGAATCATAATAAGCATGCTTGGAAGGTTAGATCTAATCCTAACCATGAAAAGGGGAGAGGGGCCGAAACTTCATAAGGGCTTTGGGTGCTACAAAAATTTCACAACTCACAATTCATTCTTATTTTATCATGAGAATGCATTAGGAAGTATAAGTGAGGTTTTAACATCATCCCAAGCCCTAAAATGGTGCTTGGCCGAAACTTCTAAGAAGCCCTAATTCCATAGTTTTCTCAACATAGATCCCAAACAAATCTTAATCAAGAAAGACAACATAAAAGCTATTATACCATAGGTGAGGGAATCTTACCTCTTGTTGTCTTGGTTATAAACCTTAAATAGAGAAAAAGTGAAGACCTGCTTGACCTTAGAACACCCTTGCCCTTGTAGCCTTGTAGGAAACCTTGGATCTTCAAGAGGGAGTCCTCTTGTGATGTTTTCCAAGGGGAAAACTCCCTTGTGGGTCACGGCAAGGAGGAGGAAGAAGAGGGGAGAGGAAGAGTCTTGGTGGAAGAAAAGAGGAGAAAAATAACTTAAGTGCCTCTTCCCTTCTCATCCATCTCTTTTATACTAAGTGAAGGGGCATGGTGCCTCTTCACATGGTGCCTCTTCAACTCCTTTAGCCTCAACTAAAATCTTCTTTCTTTTCCAATAGCACTCCCTTGCTAGGTGAATTTGTTAGTACATGCATGATGAGGCTTTGCCTCTATTCTAGGTCCAAGGTTCAATCCTTGGTGCATGCACTTTCTTTTTATTCCATTTACTCTTATTTTTGGCAAAGGCCCACATAAGAGTCCACCAAGAGTTATGCTAATATTCCTAATTGGAACTCATTTCTATTTATGTTAAAATTCTACCCAAGGTCCACTAATAGTCATGGTACTAGAAGGGCCCATGTAAGGCCCATTAGTACTTAACTTTTTAATCCATATAAGAAATTATGCTAAGGTTCATGCTAGTATTCATATGTTACTCAAGAATCCATATAGGCATGATCAATATTTTAAAGAAAAATATTGAGAGGATTTTACGGGTGTTACAGGAGTGATCATGTGTTTTGATGTTTGGGCAAAGGGTTTAAGTTAGGTTTTCCCTTATGATCTAATATGTGTATTTGAGTGTTCAGGATGTACAGGTTACACATATGGACTTAGCTGGACGGCCTCGGTACGGTGAAGGGTGGCATGGAGACAAGTTGGAGGCTTGTGTGCGCACCCGAGGGACCTTGGTATAACAGGGACGATGAGCTAAGGGGCGCGGACTTCGAGGCATGGAGGCGAGCTGGAGGCTTACGTGCATCCGAGGGACAGGAGCCGAAGATGAAGAGGGCGCGAAGGCAATAGTCGAGGCTGCTGATGAGGATTCAGTTGAGTCGTGAGGGTACGAGTGCTGTGTGATTGTACTCGGGAAATCCTAGGGTTCGAGTGCTGAGAGAATTGTACTCGGGAAGGAAAATCCTAGGTGTGTGAGTGGACCAGTCGACTACCCTTGGGGCAGTCGACTGATAAAACTCATAGAAGGTAGTCAGCTCTGGACCAGTCGACTGCTCTGGGAGCAGTCGACTGGTAGCGACTGGTGAGTTGGCTGAAAATTCGAACGTTGGGGTTGCAACGGTCAATTTTCAGTGGGACCAGTCGACTGCCCTGGGAGCAGTCGACTGGTGGCGAGGGTTTTCAGCCTTAGTCCTATTTAAGAGGACTTCGTGTTGGTTGAAAGGTTTGACGAATTTGGTCTTGGTTAAAGGCCAAATAGTAGTCTTGGTGCTCAGAGATTGTCGAAGTGTTGTGGTGAAGTTTCTCCACCCACAAGGAGCGACAAGGGCTAGCCGGAGGTTATCCGGGGAGTGATCGACCGAAGGATTCTTGGATTAGTCACCCTTAGGGGTGGATACCAAGTAAACCGTTCTTGTTAACATTGCTTTCTTATTGTTTATTGTTTTACTTGTATTTCCGCTTCCGCAACTAAGAACGTAGGTACAAGAAAGCTGAAAATTGCTATTCACCCCCCTCTAGCAACCGTACAAGATCTAACAAGTGGTATCAGAGCGAAGGACCGCTCTTGTCGGACTAATCGCCGAGGGAGCATAAGCTAGAGGAGAAAAATGATGGAAGATAAGTTGGGTGACGACATCTACACTCCGCCTCCCTACGATCATGAAGATCCCGACTATTGGAGGATGCGAATGAATACGTGGCTTGGAATGGAGTGGGGATGTAGGATAGCAATAGAAGAGCCCTTCGAAGTTCCAAAGGACAAGCACGGAAAGAAGCATCGTCCTAGATATTGTGACAAAGAACAACAAGAACAATTTAGAGAAATAAGAAGGTAATTGATATATTGGTAAATCTTTTGCCTAATAATGTGTTAAGTGGTGTAGGTAAATATGAGAATGCTTATGAATTGTGGGATAAGTTGGAAAAATATCACGAGAAACCTACACAAGATCAATTGATGGAAGAGCCCAAAGAGACAAGCAAAATTGGTCAAGAGGAGGAAAAAGAAAAGGAAGTGTCAATTTCATCAAGTGAAGAGGCAAAATTGAGTGATAAATCTTCCACCTCATCAAGAGAAGAAGAAGAGGTATCAAGCTCAAGGATTGAGGGGGAGGAGAGACCCTCATCCATACAAGAACAAGAAGAAGCTCCAACCTCCACCAAAGCAAAGACCAAGGACCATATCACATGCTTTGGATGCAATGAAAAGGGACACTACAAGAACAAGTGTCCACTAGGTAAAAAGGAGGTAAAATCTAAACCTATTTCAAATTCTTTTAAATCTAATGTGGGTTGCAGGAATGGAGAAGCTCAAGAGAAAAGAAGAAAAATTAGATGTTTCACATGTGGAGAGCTAGGGCACTAACACACCAAGTGTCCAAGAAAAGGAGAGCTAAAGAAATTGGGACACTTAAGAAGATGGGAGAAGGAGGAGAGAAAGAAAAGAAGTTTACAACAAGGGGGAGCTCCAAAGGTAAGGAAGGTAATTCCTATCCTTAAGTTAAAATGTAATTCAAATTTGAGTTCCTCCATGAATATTAAAAATAGTGTTAATTATTCCTCCATGCATGCTAGGATTAATGAAAATTACCTACTTGTGCACAATCATGATTTTAAATACAATGATAGGAGTAGGGTTAACAAGGTAGATCAAAACCCTAGGAAAAGCATGCATCATGGCAAGCCTAGGACCTTTGTACCTAAGGATAATGACATTAATCCCAAGAAGGGGAGGAATGCCAAGAAAGGAGGGTAGGTCTAGGGATGTCCAAAGTGAACATATGGATTCTAAGGTTAAAGGTCTAGAAAAGGAAAATCAAGCCTTGAGGGCAAGACTTGATAAATTGGAAAAGACCCTAGAGAAATTCACGGTTGGATTAAAGGGTTTAGACATGGTGTTGGGCACTATAAAACCCAACTATGATAAATCAGGTTTGGGATACCGGTATAAGGTCTCCAATGCCAACAATAAAAATTATGTTGGGGAAGCATATAATTATGACAAAAAGGAGAAGCCCAAAAATGGCAAGGGGGTGCCATTTGATGGTAAAAATAATGACTTAACCAAGGACAAGGTGTCCAAGGTTAGGAAGGTTAGATTTGTAGGCCAAGAATCACCGGGGGCTCACCGGTGTGGCCTAGTGTGGATTGAGTCACCTACGGAGGTGGCTAGGGCTAAGAGCTCAAGGGGGAGCTCTAGGAGCCTTTGGGGTCCATAGTAAATGGATCTCAAGAGATGGGTTCTCTAGAAAGTCTAGGTGGACTAGGGAATGTGCCAAAAGGATTGGAAGACTAGGGTAAGTCTTAATCCTAGAAAATTGGCACATTGAAAGGAGAATTATGGAGAAAATGATGAAAATAGGATTATATTGGGTAAAATTAGGTTTTAATGTGTGACTACCATATATTTCAGTGATAGAAATGTATTATGATTAAGTATAGGAAGATACATTGAGGAGAAGTCACAATTAGGACTTTTGGATGAGTTTAAATGATATAATTTCGGAAGAGTTGAGTTTCGTGCCAATCTTGAGATCTGGAGTACATTTATTTAGAAGCATATTTTTCCCAAGTAGGCATAGGCTTCACAAATCTCCCCATGAAATTTCAGATTTTTTGGAGATTTGTTGAATTAACTAGGCATTACTGAAATTGAGCTGAAAATCTGAAATTCAGGTATCAGTCGACTGCCCTGGGGGGCAGTCGACTAATCCGAGTGAATTCAGCCTTGAGAGCTCTCTGTTTGTTTTAGTAGTCGACTGTCACAGGGGCAGTCGACTGATCCATAGGTTTAAGCAAAAAGGGCAGATTGGGTGATGAGACCTTACAATATTGAAACCATAGGAAAAGGGTCATGTTACCTTATGAAATGTTATGTCATTATATGATTTAAAGGTCATAAATCGTTATTGGATGATATGATATGACTTTGAATCAAAATCGTTGTTTATGTTGTCATATTCTTTAGATAAAGGGTTACTTCATGATTGAATGTTGAGTGTATGGGATAAGGCTTTAGTAATATCATGAAACTTAAGGAGGATTGATGAGTGCATAAGATTCATTGGATGATATTGAATGATAAGTTCTTTGATGAATGAAAAGATATGGAAGTTTCCCATATGTATCTAGGATTAAGAGATAAAAAGGGGGAGACTTTCATCATATTAAGGATACATAAAAAGGAAGAGTTGAGGACCATTATATGTGTAAAATCAAGATGGATGATTTTGATAAACATAAGGGATCATGAATAGATTTGAAAGGTGATACAAAATGCCAAACTTTTGAGGAAATTAGAAAATGTACCAAAAGTCAAGCACATTTATTTTTCTTCATGAAATCATATTTTTCTAGGATAGGGTATATCCTAGCAAATGCGCTTGCAAACTTTTAGATTTTTCCAGTTTTTGTTGAGTTCTTTTTGGCACTAGGGATAAGGTTGCTTGGGGGCAATCCTTTAATGGTGTCCAAGAGGGAAGAACTTAGAAGTTGAGTTGGGTAGAACTTAACTTGGTGATATGGTGTTAAGTTGGGTAGAACTTAACCTTGGTAAATTGAAAATTGGGAGAAGGCATAGGTCAAGGGGGAGGTTGCCTCCTAGTTGCCGTAATTGTCATAGAAAATTTTAGGGTTTTGTGTCAAACTTGGGAATGGTGATAGATACATGGTGAAATATATTTTTCCCAAGTAGGTATGGGTACCACAAACTTCTCCACAAAATTTGAGAATTTTTTGGAGATTTGTGAAATTTCCGGCGCATTTCTGAAATTGGCCAGAAAAGCTGATATTAAGAGTATCAGTCAACTGCCCTGGGGGCAGTCGACTGGTCAGGGCTGGATTGGGTATCCAACAGCTGATTTGGGTACAAATGATGGAAAAAGAGTGTATGGGAGGTTAGTACACTGTGTTTAAGATCATTGGGGATTAAAAGAACCAATAATTGAGATATTGTTGGGTTCTTTTTGATGTTAGGCAAATGGAGAGAAGTGTTGGGGTTTAATTTAGGAAATCAAACACACCTTTGCAAGAAACCCTAGATTTAGGGGAAGCTAAGATGAAGGGAAAGCATGGTGGCTCCATTCTTGGCGTAAGGGGGACCTTGGAGAGGTTCTTAAAAAGCCTTTGTAAGTCCAATGTAGGGGAGCTTTGGAGAAGCTTTAAAAAGCCCGTTTTGTGAAAAATTCCTAACATGGGAAGTTAGTTGTGTAGGATGCCTTGGGATAGGATCCATGATTGATTGCATTTGCATATGCATTGGCGGTGTAAGTCCAAGATGGAGTCTTGGCAGTATAAGTCCAGTTGTGTGTTTAGCATTGTTTATTGCAACTTATTACTAATTGTTTTCCCTAACTTAAACGTATTGCCAAACATCAAAAAGAGGGAGATTGTTGAGGCAATCTGTGATCCGGAGTGATCATGTGTTTTGATGTTTGGGCAAAGGGTTTAAGTTAGATTTTCCCTTGTGATCTAATATGTGTATTTGAGTGTGTAGGATGTATAGGTTACACATATGGACTTAGCTGGATGGCTTCGGTACGGTGAAGGGTGGCATGGAGACAAGCTGGAGGCTTGTGTGCGCACCCGAGGTACCTTAATATAGCAGGGACGATGAGCTGAGGGGTGCGGACTTCGAGGCATGCGTGAAGGATGGCATGAAGGCGAGCTGGAGGCTTGCGTGCATCCGAGGGACGGGAGCCGAAGATGAAGAGGGCGTAAAGGCAATAGTCGAGGCTGCTGATGAGGAGTCAGTTGAGTCGTGAGGGTACGAGTGTTGTGTGATTGTACTCGAGAAATCCTAGGGTTCGAGTGCTGAGAGAAGTGTACTCGGGAAGAGAAACCCTAGGTGTGTGAGTGGACCAGTCGACTGCCCTGGGAGCAGTCGACTGGTGGCGAGGGTTTTCAGCCTTAGTCCTATTTAAGAGGACTTCGTGTTGGTTGAAAGATTTGACGAATTTGGTCTTGGTTAAAGGCCAAATAGTAGTCTTGGTACTCAGAGATTGTCGAGGTATTGTGGTGAGGTTTCTCCACCCACAAGGAGCCACAAATGCTAGCCGGAGGTTATCCGGGGAGTGATCCACCGAAGGATTCTTGGATTAGTCACCCTTAGGAGTGGATACCAAGTAAACCGTTCTTGTTAGCATTGCTTTCTTATTGTTTATTGTTTTGTTTGTATTTCCGCTTGCGCAACTAAGAACGTAGGTACAAGAAAGCCGAAAATTGCTATTCACCTACCCTCTAGCAACCGTACAAGATCTAACAGTCTTGACCTGCAGGGTTGAGCACGAAATCCTGGTTCGGGGAATTGGGCACCGAAGTCTTAGTCCAGGGGGATAAGCACGAAGTCCTGGTCAGAGATCGGGCAACGAAGTCTTTGCCAAGCGAGGACTACGAACAGAAGTAGAGATGGGTCGAGGATCGGACGTCTCGAGATCCCGGAGTCTCGGAGGCCTAGCATGAAGTCTTGGTCCGGGGGACTAAGTAGAAGACTTTACCGAGCGGGGATCGAGGACAGAAGTAGAGATGGGTCGAGGATCGGACGTCTTGAGATCCGGGTTCTCGGAGGACGAGCAAAAGTCCAACTGGAGGTCCCGATTGACAAAAGGTAGCTTCTCTAGATTGGCGTAGGTGAAAGACGCGTTCCTCGGAAAGTGGAATAGTAGGCATCGGTTCGACCTAGGATTTAAGTAGAAATCCAAAAGTTAGAACCAGATAGCTCTGGCTGTCAATCACTAAGGATTAAGATTATTTGTCTGCTTATTGTATGTTTTGTTGTCTTGCAGGTACCTGGAGTTGTAAGCAAGATAGGAGTACAAATGCAAAACAAACAAAGCCTGGGAAAAGTTTCCCAGGCGCCTGAGTAGGGACTCAGATACTTGAATCCCAAGCGCCTGAATCCATCCCAGGCGTCTAGGATGGGAAGTTTATCCCCTGCGCAGAGTTAGCTGCTTCGGATCAGGTTTGCCCATGGTTAGGCGCCTGAATTTGCTTTAGGGCACCTGGGAGCATGCTATAAATGGGGGTGTCAACCTCTCAGTTGAAGAATCAAGTTCCACATCTGCTTAATCATTCTGTGCGAAGCAAAAGCGCTAAGTCGAATCTCTGCGACCAAGGAGGCTCCAGGAGGAAATGCGTTGCATTTCGGACTTCCGGATTGGCCGAATCTTCGTTTCTGTTGGTTTGCTTTTAGTTTACAAGTTGTGTTTTAATTTATCTATTTGTGCTTGTAAAAACAAACTGTAAGACGAGTTTTCTCCACCTCCGGAAATTCCAGAAAGGAGACCATTAGTGGACTCACGCCGAGTACATAGGCCTTGGACGTACTGACCCTGGGGGTTGGTTGGGAACCAAGCAAATAAATCTCGCGTGTCTACTATTTTATTGTATTTACTTTTATTATTCCGCTGTGCTACTAACAACTTTATTACGAAGTTGATCGAATGAACGACTTAAAGACAAAACGAAGCAGGAGTCGATATTCACCCCCCTATCGACGCCACCGATCCTACAAAAGGGACTAGGGCGCCTGAGCCAGGGTAAAGTTTGACTGCGCAGCGGATAGAATTGCCGCCCGAGATGCTGTGACTAGGGTGCCTGAATGACCTTTCAGGCGCCTGAATGACTAATATATAAAGGGGTCAAGAGCAGCACTTCAAACAACAATTCAGATTCTGCGATCATTCTGTTCTCCTATATGTTGCGCGATCAAAGCTTCGACAATGGGCCTTACAGTAGGAGTCGGTCAAGACTCCAAAGCAAGTAAAACTAACTTATGTTAGCGTGCTGTGTTTTATTTTCTGCTTCGTACTCGATCATTCTAAAATCTGAAGAATTTTAAAGTGATATTCACCCCCTCCCTCTATCGCTCTATTTCAATCCTACACTATACAATGTTTGTAAGAGGCTTCTCTGCCTACAAAAGGAGATAATCTTAGTGGAGCTTTTAAACTGTTTTGGATTAGCAACAACCCTGGTTGCAACCAAGTAACTCGTTTGTCTGTTATTAGTTTCCTTTATTGTTGTTTATGTGTTTGTTTATTTTAACTAATTAACTATCTTTGAAAAAAAACTGTAAAAGATCAAGTTTGTACTTGCAGGGCTATTCACCCTCCTCTAGCCAACCTATACGGGACTAACAAGTGGTACCAGAGCACAACCTCTTCAAGAGGACTAATTGTCACCTAAAGCAAGAAGATGATAATCAGAACTACATTCATCTACCAAATTTTGAGAGGGAGTTCACGAAATGAAAGCGAAAAATGGAGGTATTCTTTAGAATCGATTTTGAAATTTTACTAATACTAAAATAAGGTTTCAAGTACCAAAAAGCGAGAATGATGAGATAAAAGAAGAGCATCTCTGGCGTATGAATCAATAGTCAAACTCTATAGCCAACACAAAAAAAGAATTTCATCTGCTAAGCATACTCCCTATTTAGGAAGTCAACCGGATCGGTACCTACAAGTTAGCAAAAGAGTTATGAGAGAAGTTTCTAGAACTGAACTAAGGGACATCAAAGCAAAACTCGCTCGACAGGATCTACTCTGAAGTCAACTGACGAATCTCCGAATGAAAGGAGAAATGGTGGCCGAACTATACACGAAAATCAAGGAGCTGATCACTGGACTCACAAATATCAAAGAAATGATAACAAACCAGGATTCACTAAGATATACTCTAAACTCATTTCCAAGAACACCGGAATGGATGTCGATAGTCGACTTCTATTATATCTCCAAAGATCTCAAGGTAAGTAATCTAGAAAACATATTTTCAACTTTCAAGCTTCACGAATCTCGGAGTGCAAGAAGAAAAGGAAGGATAGACATTGTTGCCCTGAACACGAGGAAGATCGAATTAGAATAAGATTCTTCAACAGATGAGGAAACGACCCATATGGTAAGGAAATTTAAAAAGCTTTTTAAGACTAATAGATTTAACAAGATGTAGGCTAAGAAGTACTCACTGAGAAAGAGAAAGATCAAATGCTATCATTGTGACGAGGAAGGACACATAAAGGATAATAGTAAAAAATTAAAGAACAAAGACAAAGGACCAAGTAAGTCTAAGTACAATAACCTGAAGGCAACTTAGGATGATTTATCATTAGAGTCCAAGCTCGAAGAATGCATCAGACTGTCACTTATGGCAAGTCACCAAGAAGAAAAACATCAATGAAGGAGGAGTCACGTCAAAAGAAAGTAGTGATGAAGGGGGATCATCATGCTTCTAACACGATATGGTAAGTGAGGTATGTCTTCTACCTCCCGATCATCTATACTTCGATTTAAAATCTATGACTAGATATTTTTGTAAAGTAAGGACAACAAATGTAAATCTAAAAAAGAAATTAACCATTGCATGCCCACTAGAAATATATGATAATTTAAAATTTGAAAATCATAAATTGAAAATAGAGAATACAAATTTAAAAGATCAAATAGATTTATTAAAAAAAGAAAAATTAGTATGTTTAAATATTTTTTCTCCATGAAAGAATGTTAGATATCATGGAGGTCTAAATTGGTATTTGAGGAATTACAGGGGCTAACTTGTTAAAGTGCCCAAGAACCATCTACCATCCAAATTTTTAATAAATCGAGTAGGCCAGTAGGTAGAAATCTTTATTGGATTCCTAAATCTATTTTAAATTGATAATTATTTTCTTGCATGCTTTGAAATTACATTAGAAATTCTTGATTATTAGAAAATTTCATTGGACGAGTTATTTCAAAATTTAATTTTATTTTCAAATTTTGTTATGATAGACACAAGTAATATCTATCCATTGAAAGGTTCTGAGATTTTTTGAGCGTTTTATGAATTTATGTGAATTTTTTATCTAATTCAAACTTTAAATTTTATAAATACTTCAAAAATAATTTTTTTGTAAACCAAATTTTTCAAAAGTTAACCATTGTATTTTTTTTTTCTAAGTCAAAAACAAATTTTTAGATAATTTTCAAAATAATTCTCAGTTCAATAATAAAAAATTATTTATTCAATATTTAGAAAATTTATGTTAACTTAAAATTTTTTACAAAGATAGGACTACTGATTTGGCACTGTGTTAAAAAATTTACAAAAATTTTGACAAATAGATAATTTTTTTTAAAAAAACATATTTTAAAATATTTTTTTCAATTGATTTATGTGTTGGAACTTGTTTAAAGTTAAAAACATTATTTTACCCCTTAGATATGTTCTTAAAATGTTTTTTTTATGATACTTCAACAAAACCCTTTTTTTATATGATCAAAGGGGAGAATTAGGAGGATCAATTTAAGGGGAGTTCTAAATTAAAAAAGTCATTGTACTAAAGTGTTTTATTATTTTTTTATTAAAACAATGTTATTTTGTGTTTTTGTTTACCCTAATATAATTTGGGTTGATATACATAAAAAAAAAGGGAGATTAAAAATACCGCAGGATTATTTTGATATAATCAACCAAGTCAAGTTAGGTATTGGTTGTATTTTGATCATTGTATCAAAGTGTGTAGGAGCTTAGGAGCACAAGAACTTGAGCGGAAGATGCAGCGAGAGAGAAGGATGACTCAGCAAGGGTGTCGATGGGCTCTGTGCATCTGAGGGACGAAGAGGCTGCAGAAGAGTACATCGGCAGACGAGAAGCACGTGCACAATGTCCGAGGGATGAGAAGCCTGTTTGAGGATAAGACCAGAGTTGGATTCGAGTTAGCTTAACTCTAGATGGTTAAAAATTACCGAAGCAGAATTAAAATTGTCACAAATCAAAACTGAGGCACCTCAGTTTAAACCTAAGGCACCCCAAGTCAGAATTAAGGCGTCTCAGGTCTGAACTAAGATGCCTGATAAGCATCATTTTATTGATTATTTTAATTGCTAAAATCCATGTTTGACCCATGTTTTTATTGCTTAATTATGATTTTACCCTAGGTTTTGGAACTTTATCTTATTTTGGACTTAATTGCAAAATTGCATTAAATTGGATTAATTGGCCACTAAATTTTGGATCTATTTTTGTAGGCACCAAAGGTTCAAGGACTTAGGGCATACTGGGTCAAACCTGAGTCGGATGTGAACCGGATCGAATTATCAAGCCTACGATTAATCCGGGCCGTCCGATTCAAGAGCGGCTAGATCTGAGCCATCCGGGACGATCTGAAGCAATCCGAGCTAGGGTTAGGGTTGATCAAGCTCTATGATCAAGATCTGAAGGTTTCATCCCAATCAGAGCTAAATCAACCGTTGGATCAAGCAAGGAGGGCTCTAGAGCGTCCATTCACAGATAGAGTTGATCTGGACCATCCGTTGCACATCTGGAGGATCCGAGCTACCACAAGGCAGATCCTGACCCCAGATCATCATCATAAAAGTTTGGCTCAAATCAGACCAAGATCTACCGTTGGATTTCATCAAAGCAATCTGGACCGTCCGTTGATAACTATTTAATCAGAAATTCCGCCGCAGCCAGCCTTGTCGCGTCTTCGCCGCTACAGTAGGTTTCTTCTTCGTTTCTTTGTTTTGCTTGCTAGTTTCTCATCAAGGAGGCGCGACCACCTCGATTTCTCCATTTGATCTTTATCTGAGTCCTTGGAAGATAGCTAGGATCGAGATTTCAACTCAATTGGCATCAGAACAAGGGTGTTTGAGGGTTTCGGCATCTTTGCTACCCAATCGATTGTGTCTCGTCCACAAGCCACCTCCGACCATTTGAGCTGCTTGTAGGGGTTCTCAGGTGAGCTCAGAGGGTCTTCAAATCACAATCGCAAGCCATCCATCGAGACAAGAGAGATTGGACTGGAATTTCTTCAGCTGATTCAATTCGAGCAGAGTGATCGATTGAAGATGTTCTTCCACTGATTTGCTGTGCCTAGGGGTTCGAAGCCAGCTCTTGATTGACAACCAAGAAGATTTCGAGCTTAGGGAGAGTTGAGGAGTAGTTTAGCTAGTTAATTTTAGTTCTTTAACTGTAATTTTCGATTCTTGCATTGTTCTGTTCTGAATTCTCATATTAGTAACTTAGTTCAATTTCTGAATTGTTTCAGCTTAATTTAGGTGTTCATTTCTGCACTAGTAGTAGCTAGATTGTTCGTTTACTTAACACTTCATTTAAGTTTAGTTGTTTACCCATTAATTCATGCGTATCATTTCTGAAATTTTGCTATCTGTTTGTATCAGTTTCTTATTTATTGCCTTCTGCGTATCATCTTAAGTTCCTGTTTTCAGCTCCTTGCCCTGCGTATCAACTTTCATGTCTGAACACTAGTTTGGGGAAATTGATCTCTGCTACATATTAGTTTTTCTGCACTCAATTGGCTGAATGCAGTCTCTGCATTAGTTCTCATCAAAACCTGAATTTAATGTCTGAAATTTGTCCATTTCTGCAGCTCCAGCTTGCGTATCAAGTGGGAGCTGTAACTTTCGGTTTTGCGTTCTCAATTTTATAATCTTTTCTACATTTCTGACTTCAATCCGGCCATTCAAGTTTTCAAGTCTGCCATCCAGCTTTGAGTCTGAAATCTTCAGCATTTTATTTCTGAAATGGTCAACTGCTGCGTGCCAACTTGAACTGCTGCAAATCAGTTTTGTATCAAGAAAACTCTTGACTTGATCAGTCCCTGCATCCAGAATTTCTGCATCCATGTTATCACTGCATCTCATTTCTGCAATACAAGTATTCTGCACATCATAGGTTCCAATCTGTAAAAGTGTTTATTAGTGAGACTTGAGATGGAATTCTCTTGCAATCGACTTTAGTTATTTTATTGAGTTTAAGCATCCAACTCAGTCTCTGAATTTTGCATGTTATCACTGCATTCCTCAATTTCTGCACACCCACTTGTGTTTTCGGTTTGTGTTTAAATTGAGCAGCTTGGATCTGATTTTCTTCACTCGATCCTGCTAATCCCTTGCTGCTAACCTTGTTATCAAAGCTGAGTTACCCAGTGCCATTCCTAATTGGTAGCTACACTTTTGGTACTTAGTATTAGCTCGGTTTTGGCATATCAAACCCCAATTCTGCAGTTTCAGTTCCTGCACATCTCTTGTTCTGTTCTCAGTTTGATGTTCTGATTTTGTATCAAGAGAACCTAATTCGTTTGGGCTGTTTTGATTGGAAATTCCTGAAGCTAATATTTGCTTGCATCAGTATCAATTGGAATTGATTGATTTTATATCAGATTTGTCTTCTAAATTAAGCTGAGTGTAATTGAGCTTCCATTTGTTTGAGTTCATTGGTTAAATTACTTGGGTTAAGTTCATGGTTAAGTTTTTATCCTTTTCATTGTGATTTCATTCTCAATTGCAATCCAAACCCAGATTTACATTCGAAACCCAAATTCACAAACGACACCTAAATACAAGCGCGAATCACACAACGTCAACTAGCCCCGAGAAAAATACGACCTGTGGCCCCTATATTACATTTTCATATTCTTGATTGTAAAAAGGGTTTCCAGCTTTTATTTATAAATTCTAAATTTGAGGCCCACATTCGTGACACATAGTTAGGGCTCGTCAAATTTTTGGCGCCGTTGCCGGGGAATGTAGTGGTGCTTGATAATTCTATCTTTTGATTTTGTTCTGATTGTTTTATCTTTTATATACGGTTGCTGTCATTTTTCTTGTTTGATTTGTGACAGGGCTGCAAGATAAAAATGTGGCCATCAGAGTTTCAGCCTATCAACCAATTTCAACAACCTTGCAACCAAAATTTTCAGCAACCCAATCAATTTTTTCAGCCACCATTACAACAATTCGAGCAACCACAGCAATTCCAACAATTTCAGCCGGATTTTCAGCAAAATCAATCAAATTTTCAGAATTTTCAGAATGGGCAGCCATTATTTCAGAATTTCCAACAACAAAACCAGAATTTTCAGCCTACTCAATTTGAGTTTTCATCACCACAATTTCAACCTCAGATTCAAGATTTCCAGGGCTACCATTCACGGCAAGTTCAACCATCCTTTCAACCACAATTTCAACATTTTCAGCAAGATTTCCAGTTTCAAGGACAGAATTTTCAGCAAGACACTCAGAATTTTCAACCCCTCCCATTTCAGCAGTTTAATCAAGGAGGCATTGATGATCCTGACTGGGATGAGGCTCAACAACAGAGGGTTGAGGATATGTTTCAACAGATGATGCAGCAACAACAAGTTCAACAACAACAAATACAACAATCCCTACAACAACAAGAGCAAATTAATCAACAACAACAACGCCTCGCAGAATTAGTTGATCAATGGAATCAGATACAAGCCCAAGAATCAGGACAATTATATTCTCAAGCAACTCTTGATTCTGAGAGCCCCGGAGTTGGTTTTATATCAGTTCAAGGTGACCCTAGTGTATGGCCAAGTCCTTCTTCAAGTAATCTTGCAAATGTGATAGAAGAAGAAGAAGAAGAATACATTAAAGTTTGGGCACCTACAGCATGCATTCCTCCGGAGACTCCTATTCAAAATCCAATTTCAAATTTTTCAGCTCCAGCAGAAGAAACTGAAAATCCACAGGACCATTCTAGTCTTTTATTTTGTGATGATAGTGTTATTAGTGGTCCTAATTTTTCTGATACTGTTGTTGCAGATATTACAGAAGAAGCATGCAGAGGAGATGATTCCACAGGTGTAGGGGACTGCACTAAGCCCCAGGGACCACCACAACTTCCAGAAAGTGTAGGGACTTGCATGGTGGAAGCAAGAACCCAAGGATCACCTGTTTTATTTGAGTGTCCACCAGAACTTGAGGCTGAAGAGGAGACTGCACATGATCAGGAGGAGACCACAGATATATCTACTTTTGTAGAATCTCCAGGTATTTTTCAGCACGATCAGGTAAATTCTCCTCCTAATTTTTCTGAAATTTGTAATGAGGTACCTCAAACTGATCTTATTGTTTGTGATATACTTAGGGATACATCTCTTGTAGAAAATAATTGTGAAAAATCCCTAGAGGTACCTAGTGTAGAAATTGTTGAAAAAGAAGCATGTGGTGTTACATTAGATGCAAATGCTGAGTGTGAAAATTTTTTAGGGGTGCCTAGACTTGATGTTGATTTTTGTGATGAATCTCTTGATATATCTTATTCTGGAAATAATTTTGATAAATTCATTGAGGCACCTAGAATTGATTTCATAGGCTGTGATACTTTGCTTGATCCATCTGTGTTGAAAAATAATTGCGGAATTTTTATTGAAGTGCCAAAAATTGATTTTATTATTTGTGATGAATTTCAGGATGCAAATTTTGTAGGAAATAACTGTGAAAAATTTATTGAGACACCAAGCATTGATTTAATTGGACATGATGCAGATTTGGATTCAATTCATGCAGAAACTGACATTATTTTATTTCTTTCTGACCCTGCACGCTTGAGAGAGGTATTATATTGTTTTACAGGGTCCAGAAGACTTCAGGAGTGGGTGCTCCAACTGAACAGACTCCAGCCTCCTGGAAGTACTTCTAAAAGGCATAAAGAAGGAGGAGAAGATCTTACTTTAATCCATAGCCCTCCATTCCTTCCATGGATTTTGAACCTGAATCGCCTTAGGCCACCAGAGAATATTTTTGTGAAGTTCAAGTGTGGGGGAGTCCTAGCTCTCTCAGCCACCCAGACACCTCCACTACCAAGATGGAGGCTCCTTCTGGATAGACTCCGTCCACCAGAAATAAAGGGGAGATTTTTCTTGCTTGTATTTTCTTTTATTGTATTTTTCATTTTCATGCTTTCTAGAAGTAGAATTTTCTTGCTAATAAATGCATGAGCAGAGTAGAATGCATAGGAGTCCTTGTAAATACATTGTTATTTCTTTTTGCACTTTTTCTTGCATGAGTAGAAATAAATGTATCCCTCTAGGTTATCCCATAGCATTTTAGAGTCTTTTGGAAAATAAATTAAATTTGGTTGTTAAAACTTAGGATTTGAGCCAATGGATGAAATCTTGGATGCTTGAGTACTACTTGGTTTTAGATTCTTAATTGATGAATTGAGATGAATTATTTTTACCTAGTGAGAATTAGCCTATTATTTGTGACACACATGTTATTGTACGCTAGAACTTGCTTAGGTTCTTTCAAAATCATATTTCGTTGATTGGATCACATTTATGAAGACTAATCATATTGTTTACCTTTTTCCATGATCATACTTGATACACACTCTTCTTGATTTGTCTTCCCTTATTCCTAATTTTAACCCCAATTTTTCTATGGATTTGTTTGCTTGGGATGTTTTCTTGATACTATTTTGCCCGAGACGGTCAAAGATTTAAGTGTGGGGGAGTGATTAGTGATTGGGAAGAAAATTTTTATCAAGGATGCACTTCATTTCGGGAAAAAAAAAATTTTTTGCCAAGTTGATTGGAGTTTGGTGTCAAAAACGAGCAAGAAGAAGTGATCAAAGATTGAAAACAATTGAAGATTCTTGACCATCAATTTGAAGATCCAAACAATTTGGAGCAAGTTTGAATTCGGTTGAAGAAGTAATCCAAATGGCACACATATGAAGGAAATTTATGCCATGTCAAAAGAGAGGAAAAGTATGTTTCTTGATGCTATGAAGCTATTCGGCCACTTCCTAGAAAAAAATCTGTGAGCTTGAATGGAAAAGCAGTGAGGCAGAGCCGAAATCAAAGGGAGCACTTATGAAGAGAATTCTGAAATAAAGAAAGAATATGGCACGCAAGCAACAAGAATTGTGAAGTCAAGATCAGTAACCTTTTGTAGGAAGTCTGAAATTCAGCTGTTCTTGGTAGAAAAATCAGAAATGAGTTGGGAGAAGCTGAATTGCAGCTGTACAAAAGCTGAAAAGAAGCTTAAAGGCTGTACAAAAGCTAAAAAGAAGCCAAAAAGCTGAACTAAATTGCAAGTATAGCTGCTGAAATGAGTAAGCTGCAACCTGTTGAATATTTTGAAGAATTGGTTGTGAAGGAATTAGAGAAATCAGATTGGAAAGTGGAGTTGACAAGTGCAAAAATATGTGCCAAAAACAAGGGCAGAAATGTGTTTCCTATATCAAAGTTGGTTCCATACAAGCAATTATGTAACACCTCTAAACTGAATCTGATTTCTCTAATCCAGCATTGTGTTACTGAAACTAAATAGAGGAAAATGCAGCTATAAAGGAAGAAAGAGCTAAACATTTAGTCATGAAGATCATTAATTTTGAATAGAAGTGCAGAAATGTTTTTCCCCAAGTTCAGCCACTCGAGTTAAATGGTTATTGCAGATTTCCATTGATTGAATAATTCAAGAGAAAGCCGAGATTTCTAGTAAGGTAAATGGAGGAGATCATTCAAGGATTAATCAGTCTAGAATTTGAAAACTGCTTGGGCAGTGGCTACTCAACCATTTCCGAAAATCCACTCAAACAAATTTTGTATCAACTTGGGATTAGAATGTGGTTTCTGAGGGTGTAAATCACAAAAGGGAATGTAGGAATGTATCACAAAGTGAAGGTTTATCATCAGATGATCAGAACAAGAAAAATTTTGGGCTGTTTGGGTTTTAGATCAGGGCAGAAAATGGAAGAAGTTGGCTGAAATTGAATTTTGTGAGCAGAATTTTTGAAGAAGCAGTTTAAATGCTCCACTAATCCTAAATACCAACTGAATTGAAGAAATCAGAGTTTTGCAAAATCTGAAATGCTCCATTAGAAGATTGAGAGGAACAAGTGTGAAAAACAAGGGAGAAAACAGTGTGAAAAACAGAAAAACAAGGAAACCAAGTGGCACACCTTTGAAATTTCAGCACCAAGGAATCATTGAAGTTTCTCTCATCCAATTTAAAGCTTTAGTCCATTTCATTTCTGACCTTGCTAGAAGATAAAAGAAGAAGAAAAAAAAAATTCAGAAAACAAAACAAAGAGCAAGGTTGGCACGCAGTTGAAGAAAATGGCACAAGGAAGTCAAGGAAAGGTTTTTCATCCAAATCAAGGGAATTTATTCAAGATTGACTTCACAACTTTTAAGATCATTATGAGGACTGAAAGATGGGGCAAAGGAAACATCTTTAAGCACTCAAGTCTTCCACTTTACCCATTTTTCCATTTTCTTTGTTTTTATTCCATATCTCACCATTTTCTATGCTTTTCACTTGTTTTTGTAGATGTTGATCCTAATCATGATTAATGGTGGAGATTAGATAATAAGCAAGCCTATGGTAGTGCATGAAACATGTGTGTGAGAGTGAGCTCCACTTCAATCATCAAGTTAGAATTTAAGGAGAGAGCCACCAAAACTTCCCTTGAAAGGCTAGTGATTTAAATTCATCTCAATGACTCGTGATGGATGAAAAGGCTAAGTTGTTGATTTAAGGACAAGATACTAATCCATAGAGCTTAGATTTATGAGAATTGACAACCCTAGGTAATTTCTTTTCAATTGCTTCTAATTATGCTTTAGAAAACCTAGGGGATACTTATTTAGTTGTTTCGCGAGACGCTCAAGGTTAAGTGTGGGGGAGTTGATAAGCACCATTTTATTGATTATTTTAATTGCTAAAATCCATGTTTGACCCATGTTTTTATTGCTTAATTATGATTTTACCCTAGGTTTTGGAACTTTATCTTATTTTGGACTTAATTGCAAAATTGCATTAAATTGGATTAATTGGCCACTAAATTTTGGATCTATTTTTGTAGGCACCAAAGGTTCAAGGACTTAGGGCATACTGGGTCAAACCTGAGTCGGATGTGAACCGGATCGAATTATCAAGCCTACGATTAATCCGGGCCGTCCGATTCAAGAGCGGCTAGATCTGAGCCATCCGGGACGATCTGAAGCAATCCGAGCTAGGGTTAGGGTTGATCAAGCTCTATGATCAAGATCTGAAGGTTTCATCCCAATCAGAGCTAAATCAACCGTTGGATCAAGCAAGGAGGGCTCTAGAGCGTCCATTCACAGATAGAGTTGATCTGGACCATCCGTTGCACATCTGGAGGATCCGAGCTACCACAAGGCAGATCCTGACCCCAGATCATCATCATAAAAGTTTGGCTCAAATCAGACCAAGATCTACCGTTGGATTTCATCAAAGCAATCTGGACCGTCCGTTGATAACTATTTAATCAGAAATTCCGCCGCAGCCAGCCTTGTCGCGTCTTCGCCGCTACAGTAGGTTTCTTCTTCGTTTCTTTGTTTTGCTTGCTAGTTTCTCATCAAGGAGGCGCGACCACCTCGATTTCTCCATTTGATCTTTATCTGAGTCCTTGGAAGATAGCTAGGATCGAGATTTCAACTCAATTGGCATCAGAACAAGGGTGTTTGAGGGTTTCGGCATCTTTGCTACCCAATCGATTGTGTCTCGTCCACAAGCCACCTCCGACCATTTGAGCTGCTTGTAGGGGTTCTCAGGTGAGCTCAGAGGGTCTTCAAATCACAATCGCAAGCCATCCATCGAGACAAGAGAGATTGGACTGGAATTTCTTCAGCTGATTCAATTCGAGCAGAGTGATCGATTGAAGCTGTTCTTCCACTGATTTGCTGTGCCTAGGGGTTCGAAGCCAGCTCTTGATTGACAACCAAGAAGATTTCGAGCTTAGGGAGAGTTGAGGAGTAGTTTAGCTAGTTAATTTTAGTTCTTTAACTGTAATTTTCGATTCTTGCATTGTTCTGTTCTGAATTCTCATATTAGTAACTTAGTTCAATTTCTGAATTGTTTCAGCTTAATTTAGGTGTTCATTTCTGCACTAGTAGTAGCTAGATTGTTCGTTTACTTAACACTTCATTTAAGTTTAGTTGTTTACCCATTAATTCATGCGTATCATTTCTGAAATTTTGCTATCTGTTTGTATCAGTTTCTTATTTATTGCCTTCTGCGTATCATCTTAAGTTCCTGTTTTCAGCTCCTTGCCCTGCGTATCAACTTTCATGTCTGAACACTAGTTTGGGGAAATTGATCTCTGCTACATATTAGTTTTTCTGCACTCAATTGGCTGAATGCAGTCTCTGCATTAGTTCTCATCAAAACCTGCATTTAATGTCTGAAATTTGTCCATTTCTGCAGCTCCAGCTTGCGTATCAAGTGGGAGCTGTAACTTTCGGTTTTGCGTTCTCAATTTTATAATCTTTTCTACATTTCTGACTTCAATCCGGCCATTCAAGTTTTCAAGTCTGCCATCTAGCTTTGAGTCTGAAATCTTCAGCATTTTATTTCTGAAATGGTCAACTGCTGCGTGCCAACTTGAACTGCTGCAAATCAGTTTTGTATCAAGAAAACTCTTGACTTGATCAGTCCCTGCATCCAGAATTTCTGCATCCATGTTATCACTGCATCTCATTTCTGCAATACAAGTATTCTGCACATCATAGGTTCCAATCTGTAAAAGTGTTTATTAGTGAGACTTGAGATGGAATTCTCTTGCAATCGACTTTAGTTATTTTATTGAGTTTAAGCATCCAACTCAGTCTCTGAATTTTGCATGTTATCACTGCATTCCTCAATTTCTGCACACCCACTTGTGTTTTCGGTTTGTGTTTGAATTGAGCAGCTTGGATCTGATTTTCTTCACTCGATCCTGCTAATCCCTTGCTGCTAACCTTGTTATCAAAGCTGAGTTACCCAGTGCCATTCCTAATTGGTAGCTACACTTTTGGTACTTAGTATTAGCTCGGTTTTGGCATATCAAACCCCAATTCTGCAGTTTCAGTTCCTGCACATCTCTTGTTCTGTTCTCAGTTTGATGTTCTGATTTTGTATCAAGAGAACCTAATTCGTTTGGGCTGTTTTGATTGGAAATTCCTGAAGCTAATATTTGCTTGCATCAGTATCAATTGGAATTGATTGATTTTATATCAGATTTGTCTTCTAAATTAAGCTGAGTGTAATTGAGCTTCCATTTGTTTGAGTTCATTGGTTAAATTACTTGGGTTAAGTTCATAGTTAAGTTTTTATCCTTTTCATTGTGATTTCATTCTCAATTGCAATCCAAACCCAGATTTACATTCGAAACCCAAATTCACAAACGACACCTAAATACAAGCGCGAATCACACAACGTCAACTAGCCCCGAGAAAAATACGACCTGTGGCCCCTATATTACATTTTCATATTCTTGATTGTAAAAAGGGTTTCCAGCTTTTATTTATAAATTCTAAATTTGAGGCCCACATTCGTGACACATAGTTAGGGCTCGTCAATGCCTCAGATCAAAACTTATCTTTGAGCGACTATCGCTTGCGTGGATGAAACTTTATTTAACTAAGGCACCTTGGGTCACAACGAAGGCGCCTCTAAGCCACGTCAGCATAACGGTAACTTCATTTTTTAAGCTATAAATAGCCCCTTAAAGTTAGGATTAAGGTACAACAATTCTTATTCACTTTTCTAGTCTTTCTACGAGCTATACTGTACGAGATCGTAGGCCGGCTAGGAAGGGGGTGAATAGCTCGTCACCCTCAACTCATTGGTTCTCTCCTACACTTATTAGTACGCACGTAGAATAACAATTAAACTAAACTAACAAGAAGAGAGACAAACCAATTTACATGGTTCGGAGATAAAACTCCTACTCCATGGCTATCCATAAGATGGGCGATCCTGATCTGTCGGTGGATGACTCCCTGAAAAGCCTTCGGCTAGCTCGCGTAGCTCCTTGTGAGTGGAGAAACCTCGCCACAAACTCACACAAGAACTATGAGCACTTAGACTACTAATTGGCCTTTAACCAAAATCAATTTTATCAACTCTAACCAGCCAAATCAAGCTCCCTTAAATAGAGCTCGTGGTTGAACTAGTCGTTACCAGTCGACTGGTTTCAACACCAGTCGACTGATCCAGTCGAATCTGAACGTTACAACCCAATGTTTGAATTCCCATGCGACACCAGTCGACTTCACAGAAAATTAGTTGATTGATCTTTCTGTGACTTCTACTAGTCGACTAATTTCATACCAATCGACTAGTACAACCCTAAACCTAGGGTTTTTAAACCTAGGGTTTCCCATCCCGAGTACAGTTGACTAGCACTCGGACCCTCACGACTCACTTGACTCTTTCTTTGCAGCTTTGACTCTTACCTTCAAGCCTTTTTCGCTTTGGCTCTCATCCCTTGGATGCATACAAGCCCGCGACTTGTCTTCACATGCCTTCCTTCGCATATGCCTCGAAGTGCGCTTCCTTCGGCTCATCGTTGTTGTCTTATCCATGGTCCCTTGGATGTCTCTCTATCCTTCACCGGACTCAAAGTCGTCAAGCTGAGTCATATGTGTATCCTACAAACCTACACACTCAAATACACATATCAAGTGCAAGGGTGAACCTAACTTAAACCCTTTGCCCAAACATCAAAACACATAGTCCCACGGACCGTAGATTGCCTCAATATATACAACGTCTATAAGTGGCTTCCTCGACTACAAAGAAGGAGATAATCCTAGTGGACCTTTTAAACTACCTTGAATTAGCAATCAACCTAGTTGCAATCAATTAACTCGTTTGTCTCTTACTAGTTTTCTTTATTGTTGTTTATGTATTTGTTTATTTTTTAACTAATT
Source organism: Boesenbergia rotunda (assembly GCA_024364735.1). Lineage (NCBI taxonomy): Eukaryota > Viridiplantae > Streptophyta > Magnoliopsida > Zingiberales > Zingiberaceae > Boesenbergia > Boesenbergia rotunda. The sequence goes on from JAGFNQ010001482.1 coordinate 95,585, forward strand.
AACTATCTTTATGAAGAAACTTCAAAAGATCAAGTTTGTACTTGCAGGGCTATTCACCTCCTCTCTAGCCAGCCTGCATGGGACTAATAGTCTTCGCGAATCTCCGATCCATGTTACCGATCATCACCGAGGAAGAAAGGTAATGAAGTTGAATTTAGGTCTTTCATTGATTGCCAATTCAAATTAGAATCTAAAAATATGGGAAGGGGCTATTAAGTTTTCCTTGTTTATTGTATCAGTGAGATTGAGGGTTGGGTTTTCGTAAATCTATTGGAGTGTGTTAACGGTAAGGTTAATTGAATCTAACTACTAAATTGGAATAAGAATCAGGAAAGGAAGTGATTAAGGGATTAAGGATGAATTTATTATCTGAACGATTATGGGTTGAATCGATCAGGGCTCCTAATCGATTAAGGATTAGGTTTAGCTATTTGGTTTATGGTATATATTAGCTATGATTGGTTTTGATTTTGATGTGAGTCATACTCTCGGGCATGAAGACACTCAGCACAGTCTACACTTAAGGTGAGTACTTCTAACCTTGACTCCTAACCTTAGTGCATGAGTATGGATTTTTTATTAGTAGCTACATTTATCTTGACTCTATTCTTACCTATCTTGAGCTTGATACTTATGTGCTTGACCATAGAGATTATCTACTTGATCTCTATACAGTCTCCTTTGCTAGCCATGTTGATTAGAAGATTGGCATGCAATAGTTATTCATATCATGTAGAAGTACACACGTGTGTGGTGCGTATGATAGGAAGATTGATATGTTAGTTATTCATATCATGTAGAAGTACACACGTGTGTGGTGTGTATAGTAGAAAGATTTACATGTTTGCTATTCAGATCATGTAGAAGTACGTGTGTGGTGTGTACAGTAGGGAGATTGACATCTTAGCTATCCATATCATGTAGTTGTACATACTTATAGGATGTGTACCATAGTTAGCTTCTCTTTGACTATTCATGTTGTTTAGCACCTGCTACTTATACTTCTGGATATACTTGCTAGTGGATACATGTTAGTTACTACTACCTTGTTTGCCATCTATATTGTTAGTAGATATATGTTAGTTACTTTCTTTTGGTACATATATTGTTTACAGCTATTACTATATAATATACCTATGTTATTGATGTTTAGTGATGTCTATATATGTGGTTATGATTTCTTGCATCTTGCGCATCATAGCATCGTATTGCATGCTAATGACTATGTCTCGCTTGTGATTGAGTGAGTCGTCAGCCATATTACTACCACTCAGGGTAGTGGCAGTTGGAGTGCGAGCAGTTGTCTTGTCGTATCCACTCGGCCACTCGGGGTAGTGGTAGCTGGAGTTGCATACAGGCAGTGAACCCTCTCTTATTATGTAGCTAGATAGCTACTTTGCATCCTATATACTCAGTCACTCGGAGTAGTGGTAGCTGGAGTGCATACAGTTGTCATGACCTTGCCCGCTCAACCACACAAATGTCGTGGTAGTTAGAGTGGTGATGCTAGAGTGACCATATATGTTCACGTGCATATGCATCGTGATATATGCTGCTTATATATTTAAGATATGGATGTTGTATGCATTTAATACTGATATTCATGTTTATTGCTAGTTCATTATGTTTATGTCGTTATGAACAATTATGTTGATGTCCTTCATTTATTTTTGTTCATTATACATTACCCGGTGGATTAGGTTGGTATTTACAGTTACTATGTTGTCTTATTTAGGTTGATATCTCATTAGAGATTTTATAACTTTCGACCTCCTTAGACTGTATTTCTTATGCACTATCTATTCTATTACCCACTGAGTCATTTGGGCTCACCACCCTTTACTAGTTTCTTTCCCCAGGTAGTAGTTAAATGGTACTTGGAGTCGCTTAGAGGTCCTATTTCGCTAGTCCCGCTGCACATCGAGGGCTTTCTGTCGGTGATCGTGCGGTCGGCAAGTGGGGGTGAATTGCCCCTGAAAATAATAACCTATGTTTTGTTTATCTTAAACAAAGATGGAAGTTAGTTTAACAAGGAAAACATAACATATAAGAAATTATAACAGAAATAAAAGAGGCACAAGATGTTTACTTGGTTGCAACTAGGATGATTACTAATCCAAGGCAAGTATAGCGCAAACTCCAGATGAACTCCTTGAGGGTGGAGAAGCCTCTTACAAAATTAGAACTCAGAGAAAACAGATAAAACTTAGGGGTGCTTGGTAAGCGAGTTTAGAAAGCGGGAATGAGAATGAAATCTATTTCATTCCCATTTATGATGCTTAGTATACGGGAATCAAAATCAAAATATGGATATATACCCCCTGATTTTATAACCCAGCCCCCACTAGGTTATCACTAAACCCATAAACCCCTCAATCAAAACACATTACTATTCCCATTGCCGAATGTATACCAAGCGCCCCCTTAGAAGAATTCGTTTAAAGTGCAATGGTTGATTTGGAACTGAGCTCTGGGGGTCTATTTATAATCCCGGTCAACTCATCCGAATGCTAATGTGGAACAATAGGGGCGCCTGAGTGCTTGAGGGTGCCTGACATGTGGCCTGGAAGTTTATCCACTACGCAACATTCGCAAATGGCTGAGTCATGGATAAAATCACTTCTTAGGCACTTATATGCATTGGGGTGCCCGGGAATAGGCGTGCCCTCATTCACGGGCGCCTAAGTGGCTTTCGGTCAGCTTTATGCTGACTGTACTCCAGCGGATCTTTTTGGGTGATTTCCGGACCTTCCAAAGTTGGGCTCACCCGAACTCTCGTCCGGCCTTCTCTTCGAATGTGCTTCCGCCCAGCTTCTCATCCCTCGGACATCGCGCGCGTCCTTCTCATTCTACCGACGTACTCTTCCACAGACCTTTGTATCTCTTGGATGCACTGAGTCCGTCAGCTCCTTTCCCGTGTCATCATTCTCGACCGCTGTATCTTTCACTTGACTTCCTGTGCTCCTAAACTCCTATACACAGACACAGGGATCAAAACACAATAGGACCTAACTTGACTCAGTTGACCACATCAAAACACATCCGAGTACTTACAATCTCTTCCTTTTTGATGTGTATCAACTCGAGTTAAATTAGAAAAAACAAACGAACACAAAAAAACATAAGAATAAATATGTGTTTATGAAGGCACATGAAAATTTAAATTTTAAAATTAATCCTTGCCCCTTATCATAATCAAATTTCTGCCCCATTGATCATATCAATACTTCAGAACATGTTAAGGGAAATAATAACACTTATAAAGTTTTATAAAAAGTTATTTCAATATCCAAAATTTTTGAAATTTTTTAGTACATTTCTAACATGATAATTAGATTCTAGAAAATCTAATTTTTCAAATTTTGCTTGAAAAATAATTTTTAAAATACAAAGTCTAGTTTTGGAAAAATAATTTTCAAAAATTTATTTGTGATAAAAAAATTAATCAAATTTTTATCAATGTTAAAATTTTGACAGATTTATCTCCAAAAAAATTATCAATATGAAATAAATTTTCTAACTTCACAAAAATATTTTTGAAATCTGAGTTGATAAATTTTAAGAAAGAGAGTTTTAAAATTTTGATTTCAACTTTAAATAAATTTAAAATTTTTTATAACGTTAAAAACATGGTCCAAAGATTCAATAAAATTGAATTTGTTGAAATTAATTTTTTAAGTATTTTTAAAATTTAAAAATATATATTCAAATAAAAAATCATAGTAAATCTGTTTAACTATTAAAAATTTTGAAAAAAAAATTATAGATAGTACACAGTAGACTCTATCATTGAAAAATATTAAACTAATTTTTTTGCAATAGTTATCCTAAAATATTAACAAGATTACTAATAAAGCATTAATTATAAAAATTGACAAAAAAGAAATAAATAACGTCTAACTGTTCAATATAGGTATAGGGGTCCAAAATAAATTTACCAATAGGATTAATCAAAAATTTAGGTGGAATATATATTTTAGAAATATTTATAATTTGGCCCCTGTTAAAACGTAAATACCAATTAAGTTTTCTAGAATATTGAAATTTTGAATTTTGACAAAAATTTAAATTTCTGCAAGTACTTTTCAATTTCTTGATTTGTGCATTTAAGTTTTCATTTTCTAATTTTAATTTATCCTACATTTCTATTGGGCATGTAGATGCTAGTTTATTTTTCAATTCTATATTCTTGAATTTTAATTTGCAAAGAGATTTGGTTATATTCTTAATGCTGAAATAAAGTTGATCGGGATGAAGTAAGCATACCTTACTTACCAAGTCGTTTTCGAATTTGGAGGCTCCCCCTTCAATGCTGCTTCCTTCTGACGTGGCTCCCTCTTCATCGATGCTTTCTTCTTGGTGGGTGACCATCAGTGCTAATCAGACATATTCCTTGAGATTTGATTCTTCTGATGAGGACTCGTCCCACATTGCCTTTAGGTTGTAGATTTTTGATTTTGTTCCCCCTTACTTTTGTTCTTCAATATGGGGCAATTTTTCTTGATGTGTCCTTCTTCTTTGCATTGATAGTATTTTATCTTTCTTTTATTCTGAGGGTGTCTTTTGGCCTACATCTTATTAAACTTATTAGATTTAAAAATTTTCTTAAATTTTCTTACCATATATGCAGCCTCCTGTTCATTGGCTGAAAACACTTCATCATTTTGAGTCATGAATGATGAAGTTCTAAAGTATAAAATAATTGTTCTAAAGTACTTGCCTCTAAATTCTTGGAGATATAGTAAGAAACTATGATAGACGTCCATTCTGGGGTTCTTGGAAATGCATTTAGAGCATACCTTTGTGAATCTCGGTTAGTTACCGTTTTCTCGAGATTCATGAGTCCAGTGATTAATTCTTTTATTATTGTGTGCAGTTGCGCCACCGTCTCTCCTTCTTCCATCCGGAGGTTGATGAGTTAGTTCCGAAGGATATCTCATTATGCCAGCTTTGCTTCTGAGGTTCTTTCATGCAACTCCAAGAATTTCTCCCGGAGCTCTTTCGCTGACTTGTATGTTCCGACGCGATTGACTTCTTGTGCCGGTAGAATGGTTAGCGGATGAAATTCTGCTTTCCCATTTGCCACAAAGTCTACTTGCTCCTTTTTCATCTAGAGGCTCTCGTCTTTGTCCTTATTCTCGACATCTTTGGGAACTTCAAAGTCATTCTTCATTATTAATAATAAATCAAAATCGGTCTTAAAAAATACCTGCATCTTGCGTTTCCAAGTCGCGAACTCCCCCTAGAACATTGGCGGGTAGATAGTTGGTCCGACCATTTTGTAAATTACTTCAGATGACGATTAGTTCTTTTGGAGCATCCTTGCTCCTGATACCACTTGTCGGTGATCGTGCGGTCGGCCAAGAGGGGGTGAATTGCCCTTGAAAATAAAAATCTATCTTTTGTTTATCTTAAATAAAGATGGAAGTTAGTTTAACAAGCAAAGCATAACATATAAGAAATTATAACAGAAATAAAAGAGGTACAAGATGTTTACTTGGTTACAACCAGGATGATTGCTAATCCAAGACAAGTATAGTGCAAACTCCAGATGAACTCCTTGAGGGTGGAGAAGCCTCTTACAAAATTAGAACTCAGAGAAAACAGAGAAAACTTAGAAGAATTCATTTATGTTGATGCAGTCTGACCCGATTGTTGTTTTGGTATTGACACCGATTTAAGTTTGGTTGAGTAAATTCGGCTTAAGTCTGTTAGTGATATGAGAGAAGTATCATAAGGAAATCGCCTTATGATTGTAATCATTTATTTTAATAAATGAATATTCACTATTTGAGTATACATGTTTGTGTATTTGATTGAGATCTTAAACTCATTTACTGAATATCCGCAATACAATTCATAGCATGAGAGAATTTGTGATGAATTCACAACTAGTGATTATCTCTACATGTGCAATTGTGAAGTATTGAAATTGTCCCTAGTCGATGAATTGATAAATACGGACACTATCAATTCTGTTGAGACTAGCATGGGTTATTCTCTAATCAGCTGATTCTCACTGGCTAGTGACATTGAGATGTCCAGAGATAAACATGAATGCTAGTTAAGGGAACTAGTTCATTGGAGTGACTGTCTGTAAAACTTCATATGGTAGTCTACATATAGATATGTCAGTGAAGTTTTTACTGGAGCTTAAGTGCGATGTTCCTTTGACTTGCGGTGTTCAAGTCATCTTGGTCATGGAGACTTATACTTTGACATCTTAAGCAAGCGTCTCCAAGGAGGTGTGGACCCAGGATGATTGGGTATAAGCCGAAGTGCCCGAAGATGTTTGAACAGCCTACAAAGGATTCACCACTCCTTGCGAGGAGATGTATACCCGAGGCCTATCGTCGGATTGTTACTCGAAGCCTCTGGCCAGAGCATGACATATTCAGAGTATGAATCTCTAAAATACATGAGAGTAATTAGAATCCGTAGGACGAGAAAACGTTACTTGGGCTAGGTGTGACGTAGTCAGCCTAGTGGGGACTAACACACATAGACCATGTCCTGAACCAAGTGGGTATAAGATGGTGAAGGGAATGGGGCACGATTCATTATAGCTGCTGAAGGGTTTCAGAATTTTTTCTGAGGTCAACCGTTGATCTTTCGATTAATTGGGGATCATGATGTACTACTAGGTGTCACTCATGATCATTCTATAATTAATTGATTAATTATAGACGGCCAACATAAATCGAAAGCCTATTTAGTCACACGCACTACGAGTAATCCGAGGGATTTAAAACGAGTTGAAAATTGGATTTTCCAATCAAGAGAGATTAGGTTTGGTTGAGCCAAACGATAAGTCGAATCTGAATTTTTTCAGAGACGCATCGGAAGCGTAAAATGGCTAAGTCTTTTAAAGACTTAATAGATGAATTAAATAAGTTTAATTCATTTGGGGCTTGGCTTGGATGGGCCGGCCACAACAAAGGGAGAGAACCAAGTTTTTTGGTTCAATTTATAAAATAAACCAAGTGCGGTTTATTTTATAAAATTATGGATGATATAAATTTTTTTATATAATAAACCAAGGTTTGGTTTATTTTTTATGGAAATTAAAATGAACCATGGATTGGTTTATTTTATAAAATCAATCATGGATTGATTTACCATGATAAGGAAATTTATTCCATAGGAGAGAAAAGACTTGATTGATTTTTATCATGAATTAAAATATGATTTTAACCATGATATAAAATCAAACTTGGCATGATGGAATAAGTTATTCCATATTTGAGAGGCTTGATGGTTGAGAGACCACTATATAGAGGACCCAAGGCAAGGCTTGGGTGATAATTAGAGCTGTCAATTTGGGTTGGGCCCGTCAGATTGGCCCGCCCCGCCAATCAATTTAAGCGGGTTGGGTTAGAATTTAAGCAACCCAAGCCCACCACGGGCCAACCCGCCTAGGCCCGCGACCCGCACGAATCAGCCCGCGACGGGCTTGGGTAGGCCCGCGGGTTGAGAATCACATGTTAGTTAAGTTTTATTACAATTTATTATCTTTCTTTGTTATTATTTTGAAATAAAAAATAATATTTTTCATCATATGAGTACTTGTTTGTATCCATTTATATTTAAAAAATATATTTTTTAATATATTTGATTGATGAAATCTAAATATATGATTATTTTTATTTTTTTTTAATTTTTAAAAATATTTTGATGGGCCTGCGGGTTGGTCTGCCTAAACCACGGTCCGCCTTGGATTGGGTTGGGTTGGGGATTTTCCAACCCGCCTAGATGACGGGTCGACCCGCCTGCCCCGCCAAATGGTCGGCCCGCCATTGGCCGACCTGCCTCGTCACGGGTTGACCTGTTTGACAGCTCGAGTGATAATCAAAGAGATGAAGGCATAGGCTCTCTCCCTCTCTTTCTCTCCTTCTCTTCTCCCCTTCTTGCCGTGCGCCAACCAGCCCCAAGAAGGAGCACCAGCCGGCCGCCCCTGCCCTTTCCCTGCCGACCACCACCTGCTGCCGGAGAAGAAAGCTCCGACCATCTCTTGGCCGGAAGAAGGTGCTACCGCAATTAGAGTTTGCCGCAATGATCCTTTTGCCGCAAGCCTCTTCTTTTGCTACGCCGGAATTTTGATTCCGGCCATCCTTTTGTGGTTAGTCTTTCGACTTCTCTCTTGGTTTTTCTTATCGCATTCTCGGAGAATCTAGTAGTTCTCGAGAAAACGAAACTCGTGGCTTTGTGAAGTCATCTCGAAAATACTCGGCGTGGACGCGAAATAATTAAAGAAATTATTTATGCTAAACCTTCCGCTGCACGTAATTAATTTTAAAATTACGAACCCGCATACATGTCAACATGCACCCGGTCCCAACAGTGGTATCAGAGCCGAGGTTTGTGTTCGACATAATCATATAATTGTTTTGCGGAAACCTTTATCATGATCTCAATTTTGGAAAATTTTCAATAATGGAAACTTTCCAATTATGGTAAAATTTTCGATTTAGGAATTTCAAAGTTTGGAAATCCTCATGAAATTTCTCAAACTTTTGAAATATCTCTGTTTCTGAAATTTTATGATAATTGTGAAAACTTTCCATTTTTGGAAACTTTCCAATTTTGAAAATTTTTCAATTTTGGAAAAACGTAAGTTTCTTTGTACCAGAAACTTACAATTATTCTGAAAACCTTTTATTTTTGGAAACTTTTCATTTATGGAAAGCTCGCAATTTTGGGCACTTTCTTTCAAGAAAGTCTAGACAAATTATGAGAATATTAATTGGCATTTAAATTTATAATTAGAAATTAAATTATTTACAAAATTCATTATTTTGGATTGAGCCTCGGGGAGCCATCCAAATTAAGTTATTGATATTAATTTTCCATAAATAAAATATGTGATCAAATCTTAGAAATTTTTTAGGTGATTCTCAAACGATAATTTCCTTATTTGATTTATGAGGTGATGCTCTTACATATTATTGTCTCCAAAATTAATTAGAAAAATTGTTTCCTATAGAGTATATTTCCTTAAATTAGATTTTCATGAAAATAATATGTGGTTGAATTAAGGGAATCTGTCTCTTAATTTAATAAGATTTGATTTAGAGAAATCAAAGTCTTAAACATATTATTTCCGAAATTGATTATGATAATTCAGGAAATTGTTTCCCAAAACAATTCCTTGAATAAAGTATGAAATTAGAATTAGGAAATCCGGTTCCTAATTCAATTAATGAGACTTGATAAATTAAGTCACATACATACTTTATTAAGGAAATCGTTAGAACATAACATAATTATATGTCATGAATGTGCATAAAAGAAAAGGATGAGACCCAAAACCCCTTACAAAATATTAAGGCGAACACCTTCTATTAATATGGTTAGAACCAAAGTTTTGTTTCTCGTTTGGGTTGATGGACACATCCATGCCCAGCTTGAACCTCAACATGTTCAAACCATGGAATTAGTTTATTATTAATATAGTTGGTGTCAGAAGTCAATCCTTAGTTTTTGTTGTTGGACACATCCAAGCCTGACTAAACGGTTGAATGAGCTCCAACCATATTAAAATTATTTCTTGATTAATGGGTTAGCCTTAAGCTTGGAGCATCGATTTGTTGTGCCACAGCCAAGGTCGATGTAAAGAGAGGTGCAGTTGGGTGCTATGTATATTGTTGCATACTTGTTAATGAGTTAACAACCCAATGATTTATGCAAACATTCAATTAGTTGATAGCATAATGTGATAGTTACATATGTATAATATGTAATCGGTATAATTACCTACCTTCATAGCTAAGAATAACTTGATGGACTCTAGCCATGGTTGTTCTTATCTATGGTTGGATATCAACCTATTTGGAGATGTTCCTACGATCTCCCGAATTGATAAAAAGGGTTATTCAATTCGAAAAATGAATAGGATTTAATTAATGTATATTGATGCATTCTTTATCATTCTCATCACATAACCTCAATTTGTATTTCTAGGATAATCACCTGATCATGTCTTCTCTGAATTTGGGTTCCATTTTGGACACTAATAAGCTGACTGGGCCAAACTTCATGGACTGGCTTCGAAACCTGAGGATAGTCCTCAAGGCAGAAAAGCTTGCTTATGTCCTTGAAGAACAACTTCCCAACCATCCTCCTGAAGATGCAACTCCAGACCAGTTAGTGGCCTATCAGAAACATGTGGTCGATTCTGAACTTGCGAGTTGCATCATGCTGGCCGCTATGGTACCTGAGCTACAAAAGCAGCATGAGCATATGGATGCTCATACCATCGTCTTCCATCTTCATGAGCTATTTGATGAGCAGGCGAGATCCGAAAGGTTTGAGGTCTCCAGACTCCTCTTCACCTCTAAGATGCAGGAAGGCACTTCTGTTTCACAGTTTGTGTTGAAGATGTTAGGGTATATTGAGCGACTAGGCACACTCGGATTTGCAATGGATCACGAACTAAGTATTGACTTAATTCTGCATTGTTTGCCCAAGAGTTACTCACAGTTTGTGATAAACTATCGGATGAACAAACTGGAGACTACCATTCCTGAGTTGCTTAACCTACTGAAGACTGTAGAGCCTTCTATAAAGCAGGATCAGAAGACGGTACTGTTAGTTGGTTCCTCAAAGAAAGGCTCTAAGAGGAAGCTCAAAGAACAAAATAAGGGAAGGAAGAAAAAGGCCAAAAAGATTGAAAACGCACCAAAAGGCACTTGCCATCACTGCGGTAAGGAGGGCCACTGGCGAAGAAACTGCAAGGTTTATCTTGAGTCCTTGAAGAAGAAGGCATCTGATGCCCCATCCTCTTCAGGTATCTTCGTTATTGAATGTCACTCTATTTCCTCGGACACCTGGGTACTTGATACTGGGTGTAGCTCACATATATGTAATGACATACAGAGGCTAAGGAATAGAAGAAGAATCGTCAAGGGAGAAGCGAATTTGCGAGTTGGAAATGGAGCAAAGATTAATGCTGTTGCCATCGGAACATATTTGCTAAAGCTCCCTACTGGACTTGTCTTAGGATTGGATAATTGTTATTTTGTTCCTTCGTTAATAAAGAACATTGTATCTATTTCATGCTTGAATGAAAAGGGTTATCATTTAACTTTTAGTAACAATTGCTGTTACATAACTTTAAATGGTGTTCTTTATGGGACCGGAACTTTATGCAATGGTATCTACATGTTAGATTTATCCAATGACGTTTTCAATATCGAAGTTAGCAACAAACGTGCTCGAATGGATAATCAAATAGACTCCTATATGTGGCATTGTCGTCTTGGCCATGTAAGTAAGAAACGCATGACCAAATTACATCGATGTAGAATTCTGGAATCATTTGAACCCGGTTCATTTGATACATGCGAATCATGCTTAAAAGGCAAGATGACCAAATTACCCTTTTCTGAAAAAGGTAAACCAGTGGGAGAATTGCTTGGTCTAATACATACTGATATATGTGGACCAATGTCAACTCATGCACAAGGAGGCTATAGCTACTTCATTACCTTTATCGATGATCACTCACGATTTGGATATGTGTTCTTAATGAAACACAAATCTGAAGCTTTTGAGAAATTCAAAGAGTTCAGAAGTGAAGTAGAGAAACAGCTTGACAAAAGTATTAAGATACTTCGATCCGATCGGGGTGGTGAATACTTAAGTCAAGAGTTTCAAGATTATCTTAGGGTCAATGGGATATTGTCTCAATGGACTCTGCCATATACACCACAGCATAATGGTGTATCTGAGAGGCGTAACCGAACCTTGATGGACATGGTTAGATCTATGATGAATCATGCAACTCTTCCAAAATCCTTTTGGGGCTATGCGCTTAAGACAGCTGTTTACTTACTAAACAGAGTCCCGACCAAGGTAGTCTCTACTAGTCCATATGAGACGTGGAATAGTAAGAAACCTTATTTATCTCACCTAAAGATATGGGGTTGTCCTGCTTATGTAAAGCGGACTGTATCAGACAAATTGGATGCTAAGTCTGATAAATGTCTATTTATTGGATACCCTAAGGAAACGAAAGGTTACCAATTCTATCATCCCTTGGAACAAAAGGTGTTTGTTTCAAGGCATGCTGTATTTCTAGAAAAAGAATTTCTTTTACAAGAAAACAGTGGGAGTAGCATTGAACTTGAAGAAATTCAAGAAACTCCAATAGACATTACAGAGACACCTAGTCTAGACTCACAACCAATAACTCATAATGATGAGCTATCAGTTGAGCCTAAAACAACACCACTTCTTCGTAGGTCTGATAGGACACGCAATATTCCAGAGAGATACGGATTTCTCATAAGTGAATCGAACGACGTGTTACTCATTAACGATGACGAACCTATCAGTTATGAAGATGTTCTGGAAAATTCAGAAAGGGATAAATGGCTTGAAGCCATGAAGTCGGAAATGGATTCCATGTACAAAAATCAAGTATGAGACTTGGTTAACCCACCTGAAGGGATTAAGCCCATAGGGTGCAAGTGGGTTTTCAAGAAGAAAACCGACATGGAAGGTAATGTTGTTACCTTTAAGGCTAGATTAATGGCAAAAGGATATCGTCAGAAACAAGGAATTGATTATGACGAAACCTATTCGCCAGTAGCTATGCTTAAATCCATTCGGATGCTCCTGGCCATAGCAGCTCATTATGATTATGAGATATGGCAAATGGATGTGAAAACAGCTTTCCTTAATGGAAACCTGCTTGAGGATGTATACATGATACAACCTGAAGGTTTCACATCGGTTAATAAAACCAAAGTATGCAAGCTTCGACGATCCATATATGGACTAAAGCAAGCATCCAGGAGCTGGAACATCCGTTTTGATGAGACAATCAAAGAGTTTGATTTCTCACAAAATCCTGACGAACCTTGTGTGTACAAGAAGGTTTGTGGGAGTGCAATCGTATTCCTAGTGTTATATGTCGATGACATATTACTTATAGGAAACGATATATCAGTCTTACAGTCAATTAAAATTTGGTTGTCCAAAACTTTCTCCATGAAAGACCTGGGAGAAGCAACCTATATCCTTGGGATTAGAATCTATAGAGATAGATCAAAATGATTGCTTGGTCTTTCGCAGTCTACATATATAGACCGAGTGCTAGAAAGGTTTAGCATGTCGGAATCCAAGAAAGGTTACCTTCCCATCAAGCATGGGATCAACCTTTCGAAGTCTATGTGTCCGCGCACAGAAGACGAGAGGATTTGCATGAATAAGATTCCTTATGCATCCGCGATAAGATCTATCATGTATGCTATGTTATGTACTAGGCCCGATGTATCGTATGCTCTGAGCGTCACAAGTAGATACCAGTCTGATCCAGGAATGG
>JAGFNQ010001482.1:117034-198969 GCA_024364735.1 Boesenbergia rotunda
TACACATTGCACACCACAATTGAATTCCATTCACATCAAAACCTCATATTATCAAATTTGGCACATCAGGAGGTTTGTATGATGGACCTAGCATATTTGGATTTTTTCAAACCTCATTATCAGTTCTCAGACTTTACCTAATTATTGGTATTTTAGCTAGGATATGCTATTTTTCAGTTGGCACACAACTGTGTTGATACAGTATCAGTTGGCACACAACACTCATTTAACAAAGCAAAAATCAGAGGGGGTTAAACAACAGATTTTCAGAAAACACAGGACTTCAGGACTTCAAGTTCCTGAAATAACATTATTTTGGGTTTACAAATGATACGACTTCGATTCTGATATATTCTGCTTATAACACAAGGTAAAATGTATCATAATATTGAAATACTTCTATAAGTCACAACATTAACAACTGGTTTTTTTAAAGAATACTATACATTCAGTTATCCTCCTTACAAAATAAACACTTCCATCAGAAAATTTCAGCAATTCATAAACCAATTAACTCAAGACCTTGGGGCCTGGCGGCATTCTACATGTCCTTTTATTATGGCCAAGTTGTTTGCACCGGCTGCATTTAAGTTTCACCTTGCCATTGTGTCTTGACTCAATCCGTGCCTTCTTTCGTCTACCAGGCTGCACAAGGCTACGGGGACATCGAACTGTAATATTGTTTACTCCACTAGGCCAAAACTGCTTGCTTCTACAAGGGTAAATACGATCCATGTAAACCCACTTCCAAGTTTCAGAATAAAAATAATGCTCACAATATCGGAGTGTATCGATATTCCTGTGAACTATTACAGCTATAGCATGTGAGCAAGGGAGTCCTGAAATTTGAAACTCCCCACAATGACAAAAGTTTTTTTCCAAATCAACAATGTATGAAGTGCCCCATGTTTCTACCTCCATTTCTGATTGAGAGTAAGGGTGAACCTTATAAGCTCTAGCTTTCTCTCTCCTTGATTCCATTTCTTTTGTAGCATGAGGTGTCAAAGCAACATGCCATTTGGAAACTTCCTCTCTACGGTTATAGAACCATTGAGCTACCTTTCTTCTTGTATTATCAATTAACCTATTTATGGGAAGCTCACGTGTAGACTTAAACAAAGCATTCAAGCTCTCCACACAATTCGTGGTAAGCATTCTGTACCTTCTCCCAGTAAAGTGTGCATTTGCCCACCTTTTAGGGTCAATGTTCTGAAGCCACTTATGAGCATCTGGATGTTTTTCGAGCATTGTCTGCATTATCATATCATATTGAAGTGTTGTGTTGGCTCGTGCTGCTGCCCAAAACAAACCTACACCAGCTCTACTTCCAGTATCAGTTACCATATTACAAGACATGTGGTGGCAACAAAAAGCATGATGCGCGTTTGTGAATACTTTTCTGACTGCTGATATAATGCCCCGATGTCTATCTGATACTATGGTGAGTGAGTGATCATCAACAGCAAAGAACCTCTTTGTATGATCCAAAAACCACTCCCAAGCAGACCCACATTCTACTTCAGCTATTGCAAAGGCAACTGGGAGAACATTGTCATTACCATCAATCGCCGTTGCAATCAACAATACTCCTGGATACTTTCCTCTTAGGTGTGTCGCATCAATTCCGATAATTCTACGCAAATAAGACCTGAACACCCTTCGGCAAGCACCAAAAGCCCAAAAACACCTCTGGAACTGATTGTCACCATTCGTGCATAGTGCCACATAAGTTTCAGGATCTCTAGCTCTTAACTCACGCAGATATTGTGGGAGATCTCTGTATGCCTCATCATAATCTCCAACAACCTTTTTCAATGCTTTCTCCCTAGCTATGTATGCTTTTCTGTATGATATCGTCACTCCAAATCTAGCTTTAATATCTGAAATAATCATACTTGGTTTGTATTGTTCATTATGAAGAAATTGCTCTTCAACAAAAGAAGCAACAAATGATGAAGAGCATGCATGATGATCAGCACTTTCCCTAACACTTCGACATTGGTGTTCCTTTATATATTTTGTAACAGTGAACTCTACTTCCCCCCTTCCTACTACTCTCCATGTACATGGTTGGTTAAAACACACTGCTTTAACTCTGTTTTTCCGGGTGTCAACTGGGTTATATCTCATATGCTTAACCATCGCATGTTTAACAAGTGCATTCTTGAATTCTTCTCTAGATGGAAATATCTGCCCCACAAAAAATTCATGCTCATCTCTTGCCTCTAGCTCTCGAATTGGCCCAGCAAGCAATCGAGAATTCAAAATATATGGATCTTCAGCTAATGGAAACTCCTCCTCTAGGTCACTGTACTGATCTGGGGGGAATTCATATTGCTCAACCTGCATATCATCAGCTTGGAATTCTAGTACACTTGTACTGGGTACAAATTCTTCTGCATTCCGGATTTCAATTTCTTCCTCCCCACTCCAGGTTGGCTGAAATATTTCAACTACTCTTGTAGAAGAATTCAAACCCTCATCTTCTAAATTATTTGCTTCTTCATTTAGATCAATTGCCAAATTCCTTGTAATGCTATTATCACCATACTGGGAACATAATGGAATATTATTACTAGTTATTTCTAATCCTTTCCCCGTAGCCACATTATCATCAAGAGTATTCCATATCTCAGAGAGAATTTCGTCAACAACATTATCAACCCTGAAAAAAATTACATATAACTTTATCAAACTTTGAAATTGATAATAAAGGCCCTAGGAGCCCCTGAGGGCCTGAAATCATTTGATTCAGGCCCAGGGATTTGATTTCAGGCCCTACCAGGGCCTGAAATCATTTTATTTCAGGCCCAGGTCGGGCCTGAAATAAAATTATTTCAGGCCCAGGCAGGGCCTGAAATCATTTCCTTTCAGGCCCACTCCGGGCCTGAATCATTACATTTCAGGGCCAGGGAGGGCCTGAAATCATTTGATTTCAGCCCCTCCCTGGATCTGAAATAAAATAAATTCAGGCCAGGTCCTGGGAGGGCCTGAATTTCTTTTATTTCAGTCC
Source organism: Boesenbergia rotunda (assembly GCA_024364735.1). Lineage (NCBI taxonomy): Eukaryota > Viridiplantae > Streptophyta > Magnoliopsida > Zingiberales > Zingiberaceae > Boesenbergia > Boesenbergia rotunda. Next base: position 120,048 of record JAGFNQ010001482.1, read on the forward strand.
CTCCGAGGGCCTGAAACAAAATTTTACAGCCTCTCCTATTGCCTGAAATCTAATGACATCATGCACTCTCAGGGCCTGATATCATGTAATGCATATCACCCTAAGCCTCCTCCAAAATTAAAATAGTAGAAAGAGTTTAACTTGATTAAAACTATATCTGATACCATATCAAAGAAGACAATCATACGTACATTCCTATTTCTCTTAGTTACCAATCTGTTGCTTCCTTTTTCTCCTTCGACAACCTATTTTGTTGCTTCCTTTTTCTCCTTCGACAACCTATTTTCCTCAGGTGCTTTGGTGATGAATCGAGTTGTGCAAGGAAGCAATATATACGTACATTCGTGATCATTCGACTTGTGCAAATCATTTCACATATATATATTGGCTGAGAAAAATTCGACTGCTACCCATCCGAACCACAAATTAATATTTTATTGATAAAGTGGTTCGGTTGTCTCGAAACTGTGTCTGATAAAGTTATTCTTTGGCGGGAGGGGTATAAAAGTAACTTCACTATATGGGATGCGCCCTTTGGTATAATAGAAACCATGGTACTCCTTTCGGTAATTACGAATAGTTGGATACGCCCTTTGGTAAATTGCCCATTTCTTTTTCATCATCTAGAAAATCTTATACAAACATGGTCAATTACTCAATTTTGCTTGTTTGCTCATAATTCTTGATACTTCAACTCTCAAAGTTTTCAGTTCTGTTAGCCCTAGGTAATTTTGAATTCTGGCTACGCCCCTGGTGACCACCTTCCATTGTCATCGAAAGATGAAACCGAAAACGCGTAGAGAATATGAAGTTGAGAATGAGCGTAGAGAAGATATGTGTAAAAATAATGAAATGAACTCCTTATTTATAGATGATGGATCATAACGGTCACTAAATCATATTCATTGATAAAAAAAAATGATCAAATGATCTTAACCGTTGAAAAAAAACCACTCCAATGGCTCCGAATCGTCGGTTAACCGGCGGTTCGAAGCAGTTGGAACCGGCAGTTTGAACCGCCTTCCACCGCCATTGGAACCGAAACCGGCCCGGCAGCCAGTTCAACCCGACGAACCAGGTCAACGGGCCACTCGGCCCATTGACAAGGGTCGGGTCCGAGCTAGACCCGGTCCTTGGTCGAGTCTACCTGGATCGATGTTCAGTAATCATAATTTGAATAGGAAATTAATGACTCTTGGATTAGGCCGAGCCTGAGGAAGGCCACGATATATAGCAAGTAATTAAGAGTAATAATGTTCATATAGAGAACAAGTATTGCTGGCCTGTCAAATTTTTCAATATGATTTCATATATAATAATTCGTTAATAAAAGTTTCTTGTCAATTCAAAGAATCTTTTGATCAGCCTTTACTAGGGCCCTTTCTTCCTTCAAACGGACAGAAAAGAGAGAGAATGAAGCAGATCACTTCTCCTCGCTCTGTGAGCAGGACAAATCAGATCAGACGATGTCGCTCCCGGGGCTATAGTAGAGCGATAGGGTAACTAGTTATTAATATACGCATCTACGATTTGATCCCCAGCTACAACATATTTTATAGAAATTTTTCCTCCAAATGGGACACGAACCCTGAGACGCTGGGCTTCTAGACTGCCCACCACGAGCGCTTCCCGATTTATCCTGGTGACCGATGGGAAACTTTCGTGGAATCAGGTCGGTCACCCCAGGTTCAATTTGTCTGCTGTCTGATTCATTATTTTTTTTATATTAACTTTCAAATGTTTCTTTCAAATGAGGCGTGAATCTTGAGACGTTGAGCTTCTAGATTGCCGAGTGCTTTCCGATTTACCCTGACGGCCGATGGAAAATTTTTATGAGGCCGGACCGATCTTTGGAAGTTGATTGAAAAAACCTCGTTAATCAAAAATATTAACCTTCAAATGTACACTTGTCCAGTTATAAAGATGGACACCGATTGTAATTAGAAAGTGGAGAAATAAAATAAGAAGGATAAAATATTTTCTTAATATATTTTATTAATTAATTAATAGTCAACACATAACTTACTAATCCATTAGCTCCTTAATTATATTCCACTCTCTGTTGATATTAATTATCTCGTTACCTCTCCTCACTTTAAATATATTAAACATGGATAAGTTCTATAAGCATTAACTTTCACTCTTTGTCAACTCATCAATCCATCCTCATTGTACCCACCTTCACTGATTTTAACATTAATATATATTACTTATCTCTCTTTTATTAACACACAACCACATTCACTTAATTTGTTCTCTACAATAAAATTGATACAATGAGAGAAAAAGAGAACTTAGAAGATATTATTATTTGAGTTATTTTTTAAAAAATAACTCAAATAATTTATAGAATCATGATTCAGATAGTAGAATCGTATAATCTTATAATCCGAAAGCATCAAATCTCTTTTGGATCGTATATAATCATTTTTGTGATGAAATCGGTGCAAGATCCATAGGATCAGTAGAATTGATACAGGAACAATATGACCCTACGTTATAAATAATTCTATGTATTTTTTATTAGGTGTTATGTTGTTGGTCGTTAAAATGGGTCATTTTATGAATTAAGAGAATATTTTTAAGGTTGAATGCAATTATGGTTATTATGTTTTGTGATATGAAAATATAAATATTACTAGTTAATCAAATTGCTAGAATGATAATCAAATTACTAGTTAATTTAAATTTTAAGGATAAAACCACCAATTTAAGTTGGATTCGTCAGATTGACCCGCCACTAACTAATTTAAGCGGGTTAATTAAATTAAAATTTTATCAATTTATTTAATGACAGATCCAGTTGGACCGACTCACAAGGGATCGTGACTCGTGTGGGAAGACCTATGGCAGTCTTGGGTTGGCTCGCGGATTGAAAAAAAAAAATCTTTAAAATTTAAAACTAAAGTGAAATATTCAAAGTCACATGGATTTGACGGTTAGTGGGTTCCAAAACAATTTAATCGGTTAATAGTATGATACCTAAAATCTAAAATAAAAAATACTATATAATTGAGTTGAAAAAATAACTATCAATATTTTTTATCCCAAAGCATGTCCACTAAAACAAATATATTATAATAATAAACAAGTTGAAACTTTGATCATATGATTCTTCGATTCAATCATGACTAATCTAATCTTCATTCCAAATCTTGGGCCAGACTCGCAATTAACGAGCTGCCAGCCCATTAATGTGGGCTTCAACTCGTTTGAGCTGCAGTACGAGTCCAAATTAGGCTGGGCTCTCGGCCCATTTCATGCTGAGCAATCAGCTCATGTAGATCGTCCATATTTCAGATATGAACCGACTCAGCTAGCTAGAAGAAACATGAGATTCTAGAGAAGTCATTGTTCCCAACATGACCACAAACGTGCCATGCAAATGCAGATACAGTTCTTAATATATATTAATCAATCAAGGAAACAAGCAATTAGTATGGACAATGGAGTTGGTGCGTGCAGGTGCAGCAGCTACGCACGCAGCCCACTTCCGTCCCATTCTAACCACTCTCACACAAATCAACACCCTAATTAGCCCTTAAACGAAGAAATTAAAGACAGCAACCATGTGCCATTGTGCTCTGCTGCCCATCCCTCCCTCCCTTTGCTTCGATGAGAGATCTCCTCTTGCCCGCGCGTCGCCCAACGCCAAATCCAAGCCGCCCCCTGCCTGCCTGCGTGCATACATACGCGTCAGTAACAAGAGCCGAACACCCGAGTACAGAAATCTGTCCCACTTTACTCTCTATCCCACCTGTCCCACTCATCGACGATGATTGACAAATCGTCCGATTATCGATCAGACACCATCGATGACCTCCGATCATCACCCCGAACAAAATTATACCTTAGAAATACGATGAACCCGTCGGGATCACCGCAATTGTGAACTTGTCGGATTCATCGTCGAAGTCGACGAAATTGCAATTGTAACGATTCCAATCGGTTCACCGTTCTTTCAAGATATCATTTGATTCGAGACGACGATTAAAATCATCGATTCGAGACGACAATTAAAAATCATCGATGATGTCTGATTGACAATCAGACCACTCGTCGTCCATTGCCGACGAGTGTAGGACAGACGGGACAAGGATCCCCTCGGACAAAGGATCTTGTCTACAAAACACGCACACATTTACGAGGGCTAATCCTCTGTTTCACTTTGTTTTCTATTCTACCTGTTCCATTTGTTGACAATGGTGAATGAATCATCCGATCGTTGATCGAGCACTATCAGCAGCCTCCAGTCGCCGTCCCGAACAAAATTATACCTTAGAGGGTACGGTGAACCTGTCGGGATTACTGCAATTGCGATCTTGTCGGATTCACCGTCCAATTCAGGCAGATTGCAATTGCGACGATTCCAACCGGTTCACCGTTCTTTCATAATATCATTTGATCCGAGACCACGATAAAAAATTATCAATAATGTCCGATCGACGATTCGTCCGTTGCCGTCGACGAATACGGATAGACGTAATAGAGATCCTCTAGGACCGATGATCCCGTGTCCACATTTACTCGCAGTAATTAAAAAAAAGCTGAACAAACTGCTGCGATCAGCAGTCGAGATGGGGAGCAGCTCCCGGTGCCCACCTGCTGCCCTCCTTGCGCCAGCCTGTGCTTTGACGACCCTGCCACCTTTTTCGCCCCTATATAAACCACCGCTCGCCACCGCTTTCTCCTCACTCCTCCACCGAGTGAACTAGCTAGTGTCGGACGCCGACGACGACAAGTATATCTATCTATCTATCTATCTGCTGCACTATGGCGGCTCTCAGGCTCGCAGTCTTTCTCTTCGCGTCTCTTCTTCTTATTGTCAGCGCTAATGTAAGTCAAAATCATAGAAGCGAACAATTTTAAGGAGGAATGATCTCTGCCTTCCAGCTTGTTGATTAGATCTGTCCGTTGCTGTAACAGGTCGCATCGGTTGAAGAAGAAGTAGAGCAGCAGCATTTTGTCGATGCCGCTTCTGCGAAGCCCCCAGCAGCAGCTCTGCCGCCGCCAGCTGCGGCGCCTCCAGCGGCGGCGCCTCCTGCTCCCCACTTAATCAAGGACGTCCGAGGTACGTAACGTGCGTGCGGGGTTAGTAGCTAGTACTGTGGGTGACCTGATCGGGTGTTTGATGAAATGACAGAGTGCGGCAAGGCGTGCGACGAGCGGTGCGCGCTGCACTCGCGGAAGAACGTGTGCGGGAGGGCGTGCGTCACCTGCTGCACCGAGTGCAAGTGTGTGCCGCCGGGGACGTACGGCCACACCGAGCTGTGCGGCACATGCTACACCGAATGGAAGACCCACGGTAACCGCACCAAATGCCCTTGACCCCGCAAACAGCTGCTGCTACCTGTCTATTGCGATCTGCTTGCTGCTTGCTATATGTCGATCGATCGATCGATCGAGTCGAGTGCTTAATTAGCTTGGAAATTAAACTGTGTTGTTGTTTCCCATCCTCTGTCTTTTGTGCTTGGCCTCTGGAGGGGCCGTTCTGTGGGTTAATGGATACGTACGTCTGTCTGCATCAAATCAAATGCTGTCACAAAAAACTAAACAAAAAAAAAACAGTAGTACTCGGAAAATTGGGTCATCAATAATTTATTTTATGCCTCTGTGAGTGACAAGAGCCTCGGTGTAATTGAAAAGGTTAAAGAAATAAATGGGGCTTCAGGTTCAGCGGTGGATATGATGAGGAATCGAATCCAAAGCGCATCTCTAGGAACAGTTGACCACGGTGAATTAATGAACGAACATCCTCGATAGTTGGGAAGCATCGAGCGTTCTCGGATTTTTCCTTTTTGTTAATTTTATTGTCTTGTACTCGTTAATTTGGGTAATCTCTTGGATCTTACGTATTATTTTTTCTTGGAAGTATATGTAGTAAAAGTGATATAATTTAGTAAAAATTTTGACCGTCAATCAATAATACATTGTACAATTGAACATCGTCGACAGTCAGAGGCTACCGTCCCAAACCAAATTATATCTTGGGATACGATGAATTTTTTGAGGATCGTCGTAATTACGATCTCACTTCATTCACAATTAATCTGATGGATTCATCATTATTAGCTATTTCGATGAGTTGATCATCTGCTAGGATATAGATTGACTCGAGACGACGATTACACATTGTTGATGGTGTCCGATTGATAATTAAATATTAGGCGTATCGTCGATTGACAGTCAAAATTTTTAATGTAAATTTTTTTTTTAATCAATCATTTTTTAATTTTTTTTAAAAATAATTAACGATATTTTTTCAACAACGACCGATTTGATCTCACGAAAATTTTCTATCGGACATTAAAATAAATCAATAAGTGTTCACAACAAACGTTCCCAGAAATCTGACATTTCAAAATTTATAAATTTTAAGAACATTTATATTCAATAGAGTTATAATATTTATCATCCCATTCAAAAAAAAAAAAAATTAATGGTGTCACGTACATCAATATTAATATATTTATTCAAAAAATTTAAAGGTCACATAACACATACATTAATATATATATTCTCTCGAATTCTTTTAATATTAATATTTATTATTTATGAATATTAAAGTCTACATACCATATATATATATATATATATATATATTCAAATTTATTTTTATTTTTAATATTTAATATTTATCAATTTTATTCAATTATTCATCTATATTTTAATTTTATTTTAAATAAATATCATTTCAATTTTATTTGCACATTGTAAATAATTATTATTTAAAATAAATAATAATAATATTTATAAATAAATTTATTAAATAAAATATAAAAAATTTAAATATTATTTATATATTTTTTAAAAAAAACATGGGTGGACGAGCATTCCTCCCATATGCCTGTTTTTTATATATAAAATTTGTATTAACACCGTTCATTCATTTCAACGTGTTAATGACGTGGTCTTTTAATGTTATAATACTTATTTTCATTAATTTTAACGTTAATTGAATGTTATAACCCCCATGAATAAAATTAAATCAACCATCTATTTAAAAAATTCATTCGTTAATTATCAAAATTAAAATTAATTCTTAGATATATATAAAAAAAAGACGTTCTACCATACCATTATCCATTATACGAGTGCCAAAATCAGATTATTGAAACATATTCATAAATGTTGGAATTAAGAAGTATGAGATAAATCTCAACAATTTTCCTAAAACAAGTCTCCAAAGTTAATCATTGTCATGTTTTCGTTTTTCTCCGTTTAGGCCTGCTGAAGGGTAAAAATGAAAGATGTCTCTAATTTATCAAATAGTCATATTAATCTCCTTTTTTTTCAAAAATAAAAGAATTTTTTTTAATTTTTTGAAAATATTTTTACTTTCAATATTCTTGTTGTAGTACTGCGTTACAAGGTACATCAGCTATTCAATAATTGTTACTTATATGATAGCTGATACAATGTATATTAACTATGATAAATCTAACTGATTAGATTCTGATCCGCTAGAATTAATTTTTTTAAATAGAAAAAAAATAATTTAGTATAAAAAATTAATAAGAAAAAATATGATTAATATGAGAATAAAAAGGTAAAAATATAATTGGATTGAGATACCTTTAATGATCCCAAAAATTATAAAAAATATTTATAATAGTTTTTTATAAGTTAAAAAATCAATTTAATATGAAAATAAATAATAAAGGATATAATTTAATGCGAAATAAATAGGAAAAATTTTTATTTAATATTAAAACAAATAGGAAATGATATAATTTGGTTTATACATCTTCAATTATGATTTAAAAATTAAAAAAAATAAAATTCTTAAAAAGAAATTGATTGACTATATTTTAGCTATATTATCAAGTTTGATATCGAATGTTTGAGAGGTAACCACGTGATGATCATGGAGATGTATTAATATTTTAAAAGTCTATTATATTTATTCGAGATCTCTCTTATAATTAAGATCCTTGATATATATATATATATATATATATATATATATATATATATATATATATATATATATATATATATATATATATATATATATATATATATATATATATATATAATATTGGAGTGTAATCTAATAATTTATAAGTTTTGGATGAAGTGTTTGTCAAAATAAACTTTTTAGCATAAGAAATCTGAAAATTGTGGAGTGATATATACTAACACAACGAAGGGGCCAACTCGACGGGACATGTGAAAACATTTTCACTTTGCTCTCATAGGTTATATATAATTGACCAAGCAATTTTATACCCAATATACATATGTATTGTCCTTAGAGACAAAAATTAATAAATAAGATTTATTATTATTCATCTACACCATTCTAATATGTTATCATTTTTCTTCTTTTTAATTTTTACATGGTATCAGAGCCTTCATCTTCATGATTTTGATAGTTCGATTGAAGAACCACCTTCATATTTGATCTTTGATATTCTTGGGAAGAACTCCCCTTCCCAACAACCACCATCCATGTAGCCCAAAGATTTGTTGGACATTTTTGCAGACTTTCTGCAATAATGGTTGACAGCGCCAAAGTCACAAAGAGCAAAATAAAAATCCCCTTAATTTTTTTTCTCCTGCTTGTAGCATGTCAACTGTACCTGATAAAATTCTTTTCTGTATTTCATAATGATCCTCCTCCTTGCACATGACGCCATGGTGGTGGATCACGAACTAGTTGGTATCTTTGATTCCTATAATGCTTTTGCCCTTTAGCTGTGACCTTCATTCTCTCTCCGATCTACATCCATATACACATGTTTTTGTGGATTTGATTCTGATCTGGCTTTATTGCAAGCTTCTTGATGGCTCTGACTCATAATCAAAATAGTTCAACTTCGAAGGTTTCTAGAGATCATTATGCTTATTGCAAAAAAAAAAAAAAGACATTGGAAGTCTCAATGTTTATTATTGTTGAACAAAGGTAAACCAATGGAGCAACAATATCATCAGCAGCAATCTGATCCATATATGTTTGAGCAACTTCAACAGTTCCTTACTTCACAACCTTTTGTTATGTCAGCTTTCTCTAATACAGGTTTGCCATCATTTGATATTTCATGTATATCTTATCCTTGTGGGTTTTGGACTTCAGTGCCTCTCATCATATGCTACCTAATTTATCATCTTTTATTTTTTTTCGGTTCATCTATATCTATTATGACTGTTGATGGTACTCCTATGCCATTAGTAGGTGTTGGTTTCATTGTTATAACTGGTTTATTTCTCACTATATTCTGAATTTTTTCAATTTTATTTATATTAGTCAATTAAATGAATCTGGATACTAAGTGTTCTTTTCTTCATCTAATTGTTATGTTCAGGACTCACGATCTCAGAAGTTGATTACGACAGGCCATATATAGGCAAAGAGGATTCTATGTTTTGAATCAATTCAAAGTACCAGATTTTATAACTTCGAGTGTGGATTTATCATCTTTTTATTTGAATCGTTCATGTTCTGATTTTTATTTGTGGCTTTCTCGTCTGGGTCATATTTTAGCGTCTCGTTTACAGTTTTTAGCTTCTACAAAAGTATTAGGACCTTTAAAAAGTTTTGATATTTTTTATTGAAATACTTGTAATTTGGCCAAATTTTCTACGTTATCATTTTCTAAAAGTTTTTCTCTTTCCTCTGTTCTATTTGATCTTATTCATTCTGATGTGTGAAAATCCTCTCCTATTTCTACAAAAGGGGGGGGGGGGGAGATTAAGATATTATGTTTCATGATTTCACTCGTTACTCTTGGATTTATCTTATGAAACACATATCTAAATATCTTACTATTTTCAATAACTTTAAAGTTCTTGTGAAAACTTAACATTCTAGTATCATGAAAGTGCTTTCGTTGTGTGTGGGGGGGGGGGGGGGGGGGGTGAATACACTTTGAATGAATTTTTACTTTTGCTTGCTTCTGATGGTACTGTTCATGAAACCTCGTGTATAGATACTCCCAAACAGAATGGTGTGATTGAACAGAAACTTAGACATCTTGTTGAAACAACTGTTCATTATTATTGCTGCAAGTGTTCCTAGTACCTTTTGGGGGAAGCAATCCGTACCTTTGCTCATGTGATAATAGAATTCCAACCGTACACAATTTAGGCTTGTCACATTTTCAAAAATTATATGGTCATACTCCTACCTATTCCTCTCTGTGTATTTTTTGTTGTACTTGCTTTGTCCTTCATCCACATGTCAAGCGTAATAAATTAGTCCCTCGATCTACTCTGTATATGTTTTTGGGTTATGGTGTTGGTCAAAAAGGATATCGTTATTTTGTTTCCGTTAGTTAAAAATTATATGTCTCTCATCATATTGTCTTTCATAAGCATATTTGATTCTTTTGTTATCCAACTAGTTCACATAATATGACAAAGTCAAATATATTTTATATTGATCCTTTCAATAGGGACACTGAGGAAGCTTCACTCACAACCCGTACTGATAGGTCAACCGAATCTGTATTTTGGTTCTTGAGAAATCTACTCCATGCATTCCTCCTTCTGCCACTACCCAATCATCTCCTAAAATTGTGGATGATTCTTTTCTCCACTGTCATCAGTCCACTCGTGTTCATAAGTCTACTAAACTATCAGATTTTTCTTACTTTTATTTTTCTCATTCTTTTGCTTCATTTGTTGCATCTATTTATTGTCTTTCTAAGTCTGTATCTTATAATGAAGTTGTTCATAACCCATTTTGAAAGATGTTATGGCTGAGAAACTAACTATGCTGCATCAAACTTATACATGAGATTTGGTAACATTGCCACCAGAAAAATACACTATTGGTTCTCATTGGGTGTATAAGATTAAAACTAAATCTGATGGTTTTATTGAATGATAATTATAACATATCATTCTAATAATTATAATTAACCTCTTAATAATTAGTAAATTGCCCATGTCATTATTAAGAGGTTAATTGCCCATGTCATTATTATTAAGAGGTTAGTTGTCCATGTTAATTATAATTAACCTCTTGAGAGGTTAATTGCACATGTCATTATTAAGAGGTCAATTAACCTCTTTGCCCATGTCTTTAGAGATAAAAAATAATTAGTAAAATTTATTATTATTTATCTATACCATTCTAATATGATTTTTTTAAAATTATGATCTCAACAACTGTAAAAATTTATAATAATTAATTTAAATTTATTATCATCGTTGTTGATTTTAGAAAGTTAATTTTTTAGTAATAATCTTCAAATTGAACAATATGATTTGCGCATGTATCAATATCGATACGTATTGTACCTTGCAATTTAAGATGTCTAAAACAAAAAAAGATAAATTAAAAATAAAATTTTGTCAGGGAGTGGAAAAAAATAAATTTCATAGTAGAAGTGAACGAAAAAAATATTTAATAAATGGATTTTTTTTATAATTTACCGTTCTTACTTATAATGAATTTGTAAGCCTAATTAATTTTGACAATTAATTAATTAGATTGAGTAATTTGTTTGTATCCTCTGAGATATCTTGTCGTTGTGTAGTGGATGGGACTTTTAACAGGGCAATCACTGCACTGGTAATTCATTGGAGAGAGTGAGAGAGAGAGTGTGTGGCGGTGGGCAGTGTCAGTGGCCTCCCCTCATCATTAAACCAGCTGTGAGAATAAAATAGCTGGCGATGTTACCACAATTCAATGCAGTGAAACAAGTGCATGATTGACAATATATATATTTTTATCATCATTAAAAAAAAATATTTTATAACCAATAAAATTATTCTAACTTAATTAGATTCATTTAAATATTATTATAATAATTTTATTAATACTATTTTTATATTTTTAAAACTTTGGTATCCAAAAGCACTCTTTAAAGTTTTCGTAAAAATAAATGTCCAAATGATTCAAAGACAACTGGCTGCTCTCATGGAAGACAGCAAGGCATTAATTAGGACGTACGATGACAGCTTCTGCCATTGTTTCTTGAATCAGCATCATGTCTGTATGCGCAAACGGGATCTTCTGTCCTGAGGATCCTGTGTCTCGGACTCGTCGGTCGAGATTTGATTATCGATAAGTCCTTCGATCGACGATCGAATATCATTATTAGAACATCTACAACGGCTCATTAATCGAGCGTTATAACGCTCAATTAATGAGTCATCCCCGTTAAAATCATTGTGGGAGCGCGTTAATGCACTGACGCGGATGAACGCGTTCAGATGTTTGAACGCGTTCATCCGCGTATGACCTGGCCGATCAGGATGCCGATCAGATTGGTTTTAGAGACACAACGGTCACCCGAACGTTCACCCAAACGGTCACAAACAAATGGTTATTTTAATTAAAAAAAATAAATTTTCATCTATAAATACTCATCAACTCTCATTTCAATCTTCAAACACATCCCTTACAATCACTCTCATTCCAATCTTCAAAGACCTTCCTTCCTCCTTCTAAAAATCTCATCTCTGGTATTTTTTTTCCAAAATGGATGAAAATAATCGTGGTTTTTTAGAATTTTTTTAGAAAATAATTATTCCCAAAATTCCCAAACTCCACCAAATTATCCATATTTTCATATCCACGAAATTACCCACATAATCCACACCTACCAAATAATCCATATGGTTCATATCCACCTAATTATCTATATAATTCATATCCACAAAATTATCCATCCAATCCACCTACAACCGACATGCCTTTTACATCTCCGACGGAAAGTGATCTATTTACTCCGACTTTTGTTTCAGAGACTCAAGTGTCCGACCGTGAATCTCCAATCGAAGTTGTTAATTTAGAGAAGGCGGATGCTGGCGCTGCGAGCAGAAGAAAACGATCAACATAGAGTAAGTCTGAAGACGAAATTTTGGCCAGATCATTTGTCACTATCAGCGACGATTCAATCATCGACAATGATCAGAAAATGGATGCTTTCTAAGGTCATGTTGCTAGCTACTACAACGATAATCGTCCTCCAGGTACACCCAACATAAATCTAAGTATAATACGATCGCACTGGCACAATACCATACAAAAAAAAGGTATATCACTTCAACGCAAATTACAATAGCATTTATAGTGCATATCGTAGCGGCCACAGTGATGAAGAAATATTGCGGTTTGCGTACGAAAAATATCGTGAAGAAAATAATGGTGTTGCATTTAATCTTGAGTATGTGTGGAGGATAGTAAAAGACCGTCCAATGTTTACTCCATAGTCTATTGATCACATTTTAGCACAAAGAAGACAAGAACCTCAGAGTCGGGAGCAAGCAATACGTCATCTAGCCAAGATGGTAGTCTACATGTAGACCTAAATGAAGAAGAAGCTCGTCCAATGGGTCAGAAGGCAGCAAAATGAAAAGGAAAAGACAAAATGAAATCAGACATTAAAGGTATGACAACAAATTTGGGTAATATGTTTGTAAAATTTTTAGAGTATACAAGAATCAAAAAGTCTGAAGTTGGAATTAAACAAAAACAACTCGAAGTTGATGAGATGAAAGCAAAAGCTACTGAAATGAAAACAAAGGCTACCTTAGCTAAAGTTCAATTAAAGGAATATGCAATCCTTTCGAAAGACACCTTACAAATGACACAAGAGCAATTTATCATCCATCAACATTTATGTCAAGAGATTAAGAAGAGATGAAATCTGTAATTTTCATTTGTTGTTATTTAATTATTGTACTTTTCAATTAATGTAATTTTCGAACATTGTCCTTTTAAATTAATGTAATTTCCTATTATTTTACTTTCTTAACTTCCTATTATTTAATTACGTGACAGTCATGTGCATCACCAACTTCGTGTTGACTTAGTTGAACATATTTGGTCACAATATAACAACCCCTGAATTTGTATTTTATTATTTCACTTTATGTTAATTTATATGTTATCTTTTAATTATATGCAAGTATATTTTTTTTAATGTTGTTCTATATCATTTCAAAATTTTAATAATAATTTAAATTTTAAATAATGATAATAATATTTAAAAATATTATTATTATTTATTTAAAATAATAATAATTTAAATTAGCAAATAAAATTGAAAATAAAAAATATGTAGATAAGAGAATAAATATGTGAAAGAATATGTATGTGAGAAAATGTATATGTGAAATAATGTGTATGTGGCATGTGAGTCCCACAAATAATGAGGGTTGAATGTTAACGGTTGTGAGAGAATAAAGATGTTAATGTTAATGTGTATGTGACATGTGGGTCTCATGCATTTTGATGAGGTGGTAGGTGTTATAACGTTAAAGGAGTTAAACGGTTGCGGATGCCCTTAGTCTTCAATCGTAGTCCCGAATCAAACGATATCTTGGGAGAATAGTGAATTGGTCGAGATCGTCGCAATTGCGATCTCGCCGGATTCGACGGTGAATCCGGCGAGATTGCAATTGCGACGATCTCCGATAGGCTCACCGTACCCCCTAGGGTATAGTTTTACTCAGGACAGCGGCCGAAGGCCGTCAGTGGTGTCCGATCGTCGATCGGAGGACTCGTCGGCCATCGCTGGCGAGTTAGGACACGGGGACAGAGGACCATTGGGGATAAAGGATTTGTTCTCCTATATGTGATCGTCTTCTTCACGTATTAATCATAATATGTGACTTAATAATTTTCATAATTTATCTTTTTCGTATTGATCTAAAATAAATTTACAGAGATATTAAGACAAACGAATCATGTGTTACCGTCTTAAATCAGCATCCATGCGTCCGTTAGTATTATGCCCCTTCAGGATCTAGCGCAAAAGATATTATTAAATTACCACTCAAATTTTTATTCATGATACATTTTATAAAAAAAATTAAATTGCTGATGTAATTATGAGATATTAGATTTTAAAATAATTCATAGTGAATATTTTTAAATTTATTCTCATTATGGATGAAAATTTTTTATGAACTTAAATCGACGATCATGAATTTAATTATTATCTAATTCATCATTTTTTTTATCAATATCTATGTTGGTAAAAGATAATTCACTCATCTCAGTACCCGATAAATCGTCCTAAAGCTAAAAAAGATAAATTACAAAAATTACTAGTTCGGACAGTAACTAGCGTATAAGAAAGGGCAGATAATCTACCTTCGTCAAAATTTGATCATAAACTTTATGATAATAATATTTCATATGTTAACTATCAGGGGATCCTGTGAAAACTTTTTTTATAAACATCCACGTCACATGGTGGCAAAAGGCGATTCGCTCGCTCCCAACGCCCCCGCTAACCCGTCTCGAGGCTAACACGGAAGAGATAAATTATATGGGCTACTAGCCCTAGGGATGGAAATAGACCAGGCGGCCTGTCAGGGGCCTGTATTCGGCCTGGCCTGTTTAAATATAAAACAACAATCAGGCCTTTTTAAAGACCTGTTTTTCTTATCAGGCCAGGCCCAGGCTCAATATAAAGCCTATAAGGCCTGACAGGCCGGCCTGGGCCTGTTAAAATTATATTATAACATAAATTGTCAAAATAGAGTTTTGATCCTTAGACCTCTACAAGCAAACTCTTATCTACACCCTACTAACCAACACACCACAAATCTATTTTCGATATATTATACATATTTTATATATTTACTTTGGAAGGAACATATATAATTTTTAACTAATTTATTAAATTAGTATTTTGGATAATCGAATATTCGAATTGAATTATTATATTTTATATATTAGAATTATTTTGGATAATCAAATTAAATTACAAGTTTTGTAAACAGGCCACAGGCCAGGCCAGGCTATTGAACAGGCCAGGCTCAGGCCTAGAATAAAGCCTGTAACAGGCCACAGGCCAGGCTCAGGCCTGTTTGCTATTATACAGGCCTGACCTGTTAAGGTGAAAGTCTGGCCTGGCCTGACCTGTTTCCATCCCTAACTAGCCCGGATGTTATCGCTAGTGTATGAAAAAGACAGACACACTGATTTTATTAAATTTTAACTCTCAAATTTTATAATAGTAATAATCATGCACTAACTATCGGTCCATGATGTAAAGACAACATCCACGTCACATGATTTTATGTTTGGTAGCCCCAAGGTGCTGATGGACAAAGTGTTCTTATGTATTTGAAAATTGAATTTCAATATCGAATTTCGACAAATTAATAAATAATTTTTTAAATAAATAATTAATTTAAAAACATTAAATTTATAAACTGTTCATTATGAATATTTTCTAATTAATCTTATTAATTAATAAAAAATTTTCCTAAAACCAACTCAGTCATCTAAGATCTCAGCGTAAACTAAATAGCCAAAGCCAACTTTAAAAAAAACCTTGTGGGAACTAGAAAATATATAATGGGCAAAGAAGATCAATTTGCACCACTTTCAACTCCTACGTAATCTATTGTAATTGAAAATTTGATAGGAGTCAAAATTTTCAATAACTAAATATTGACACTTTGGAGATCAATTAGAGAGTATGCCAATTCTTTGTATATCTTACTAATGCGGGGATCATAAAGAGGTTCCAAGATGTGCAAATGTTCAACAGCATTCGCAATGAGATCTCTAAAGATGAACGACAAAACTTTGAACATTCGAAATGACAAAAATTTTAACTTTCACTAAAGATGAGTAACAGTGACCAATTCTAGACGGTAGATTGGGATCAAAGCACTACAGTTTGATATGATCAACTATCGCAATGAACAACACAAAATTGATCGACTATGAGATCGAAGTTAGCGTTGCTAATGACATTTTGTATGAGATAAAACTGCAAGCAAAATTTTCTTCCTGGGACCCTACATGCACAAATAGCTAGCATTAGAATCAGTAACAAACATCGGAAAAACAATTGCAATATCGAGGGAAAAAATAAACATAAATGTAGGCCGTTTATAGAAAATCAAAGAACAAGTGCTAGTACTAAGTTCAATGATAGCTCGCCAATCTATAATGATTCAAGAAGACTCCCAAGTCAAGATGTGACATCAATGTTTTCCAAAATTTGCTTCTGGAATATGGAATATGAAAAGTATGCAGATGTGGTTCGTTGTCTAATGTTATTTCTTTTTTTATGATTAACAATATACAAGAGCAAGAGGCATTCAAGGACCTTTTGAAGGGGAAAAAAACAATAATCATATATTTCGGATTAAATCATTAGGCATAAAAGTAAGTATTGTAAGGCAGCTAGTTAAAGAATCTCGGACAGATTTCCCAGATTTTGTAAACCAGAACTAGTTAAACACACAAATGAATTCATAAACAGAACAAGTAGATTTTTTACACTGTTAAAGAAAAAATGTTAAAAGGAAACCATATTTGATCAATTATTGTCTTCCAGCTTTAGGGGCATAGTCTTACATGAAGGTCAACAAAGACAACCCACATTGGTTGGTTAAAGCACCACTTGATTACAATGATGAGTTACTGAAAGTTAACATTAGAATTTTATTTAAGCGAGTGGAAATTATTGTTCAAATGAAACAAATAATTCAAGTAAATCATTACTTAGGCTGGAAAAATATTAGCTATCTCATGAAGAGGTTCAGTTTTAAGAGCCACTAACAATAATCAATCAAGAGAACAGATTTATGAATCAGCCTAGTATTCCCCTATCAAATGTAAATACACAGTAGAAGATGTGCTACTGAAAACCTAGCCATTCAAGCAAAGTATAAAATTAAGTATATAAAATCTGTGCAACAATGTAAACAAAATACCATCAAAGAAAATGGACAAAAAAAGTAAATTACCATTGGAATTCCCATTTCTTTTAGGTCATTGTCTCCCATCTGCCTTAATGCAGTCATATCCACCTGAAACCAGATGCGGTATTGAAGAATATAAGCTTGACATTCTATTATTTAATTCTTAAGCATCACCCCTGTTGAATGTTATATAGAATTTAAGGAACTCTTAATAGGAAATTTAGCTCCTATTTAATTTACCAGAATGCCAAAAATAATGAGAAAGTGTTTGTTCCTTTTGATAGTGATATGAGTACAAGCATAAGTAAGTTGAGAGAAAAAAAATGGTAATTATTAACACAGAACTATTACTATATATATAATTCAAAACATAATATAATATAACTATATCTCATGTGGGACTACACCTATCAATATGAGTGCATGCATTAGTCAGTAAGTTGAGAGAGAGAAAATATGGTAATTATTAACACAGAACTATTACTATATATATAACTCAAAACATAATATAATATAACTATATCTCATGTGGGACTACACCTATCAACATGTAATTATGACTAGTAATTCTTAATAATTCTGACACTTCTCGAGCCAGAGCATGGATATTAATATTATCTATCTAGTCTGTTACATGAAATAGAAAAAACAACTCACAAAAACAGAAAATAAGATTGACTAAGACTCTTGAAGATGATGAAACCGAAGGAAAAAAATACTAGTGCAGTGGAAATGAGAAGATTGACTAAGACTCTTGAAGATGATGAAACCGAAGGAAAAAAATACTAGTGCAGTGGAAATGAGAAGATTGACTAAGACTCTTGAAGATGATGAAACCGAAGGAAAAAAATACTAGTGCAGTGGAAATGAAAAGATTGATGTTGTAACAATCTGATCTATCTTTAAAGATATGAGAACTGGACTAAAATTGATGGCATCTTTAATAAACAAATTCGCAAAAGACCAAGTTAGTAATGATCTTTAACAGATTTGGCACAACCTTCTTCCTTAATTTTTCCCATTATATGTGCTCTAGCTTGTTGCATAAACAAGAAAAAGAACCCCATAAAAAAGAAAGCCCAAGAAACTTGAAGATGATGAAAATGAAGACACAATACCAATGTAATGATCGAAAAGTGGCTCTAGATTATAAGAGATTGCACGGTGAATGATAGATAAAGAGTAACCTCCTTTTCGAAGTTGCAAATAATTGAAACAAAAGTGTTGCAAAAAGGGTGCGAAGATAAAATTGTTAGATACATAAATAGTATAGGGATCGAGATATAAACACTACAATAGTCAGGACCTATTTGTAATATTATTTTGTAATAATTCTCCACGTGAGTATTTGTCCATGCTCACACACGATCTCATTGTCTTTTGCTTGAATCTAACATTTTAGACTATCCATGAGTGGATCCTTGCATCGCCCCAACGCATGCATCCTCCACAAGCAGCTTCTTGCATTTGCCCTGTTGCATGCATCCTCCATAACCGACTTCTTGCGTCACCATAGTGCCCACACAAGTTTTAGTGCATCCTCCTGCACCACCTTCTCGCCGATAGAGCCTCCAATCAATGCCACAGTTAGTTACCCTTGCAACAACATCGATCATCCACGGCAACACCCCATCACTCTCGAGTTGTCATCTGTTGCAATTATTATCACATTCACCCACGACCCACTTCCGCAAACACTATAGGTTTGAAGGATTTTAACCTATCTCCTCATCTGACATCTCCAACAGCAGCTGCATTTCGCATCATGACCAGAGGAAGAACAACCCCAGGCTTATTCTATGGCCTCAGAAATCCAACTACATTTGTGACTATCATTCCTGCCAATGTTACCACATTAACATCCAATCATCGAGGTATATCAATTATTTGTTGTTTTCACACAATTGGATCCTCTTCGTGGATTTTAGATTCAAGAACCTTTGAACACATTTGAGGTAGCACATCATTTTTTTCTCTACACTTATACCACTAACTAGTCCCATTAATGTTTACCCAATTGGTCTAATTTATCACTTATTAGATAAAGGCATGTCCCATAAGCTCTTTCAAATTCCAACTATCATTAAGCAATGATCAAAGAGGTGAACACCCTTTACTCAAATTACACTTGGGAACTGATTACTCACTATAATAGGTTGGAAGTGACTCTTCGCAATCAAATATTCTCCTAGCATTAAAACTACTTGGCTCATTTGGTGGCTAAAGAATCCCTCAACTTTATGAAATGAACAATTTGGACACTTTTCCTCCAATGGCCAGAATTAGTTCGGAATTTTCATCACGCTGACAGCTATTTTTCACAAATCCTGCATCAAGTAGATATTTTGATCTTTTCCTTTATGGCAATCTCTGAAAAGAATTTTATATGGAGCAAATTCCACATATATTGGTCAAAGCAATCTCACCACGGCTAAAACAATAGTCATGTACATTTACGAAATCCTAATATTATGTAGGCTATTGGAGAACTCAAACTGTACTTTTAATTCAACTTCGCTACAAAATGCAAATAATTTAATTTTGTTACAAAATACTTTTAGACATTGTTATTTGTGTTCAATTTTTCTTTTATTAGAACGGACTGAAAAATAACTGTATTCATACAAATAATTAAATGTTTAGATGTACAACTTAGTACAACTAGGCATGAAAGAAATATTGAGTTTGAGAAAAATTTATTAGTTGTTTCAGAATGAATTTCCAATCAAAAGCGCCTTTGAAAATATTCATACCTAAATATTAGTATACATTACTATACATACACGGATAGACATCTTTACATATTTGCATGTTAACAGAATTTGCACACATAATAGAATTTGCATGCACCTATGGCATTTAAGAGTACTGCTAGCAAGAATTAGAATGTTGCGAAAATAGGTGTCATGCAACTCTAGCATGAGACGAGAAACAAAATGGCATGGTACAATAGAAAAGTGTTGTCATATATACTTCCAAAAGCAATCAAGAAAAAATAACATCAAAATCCTAAAGAACTATTATTGTACTCTTTGCCTCTCTTTTCTTTTTATTCCCTTCCACCATTCTTTAAGTTCCCATAGGTTTGTTGATCCTGTAGAATCTGACCCATTTACTCATTGAGCGAAGGGTACAAAATAAATCAGATTGATTTTTCGATCAAAAACAAAAAAAGTACAATGTGAAATCTTCGGTTTTTTCCTCTTCCTCTATCCCTACCCCATAGCATAGGTATTAGGTACTGTCACTGCAGACAATATAAAGTAAAGGAAAAGAACGGTGGAATCACATGAACAAATTACAAATTCTTATTATTCATAGAAATATACAAATAAAATACCAGGCATATAACATAATGAAGAAAATCTAACAAAGAACTTTAACAGATGATAATACCTCTTCTGATTGGAAAAGTATGGTATACTTATCCAGACCAAGTGATTTTAGCAGGTCACCAACTGTAAGAGGTTCCCCAAGCTGTAGAAAGCAAGTAGCAATTTGTAAATGGTTGTTTGCCAATAATAATATAATTAGGCAATGAACATAATGAACATTGTTGCAGAAACTAGTAAGCACCAACTGCAGGTTATTATAATTACCCTTGCAAGTTGTGACATGTAAAATCTTCAATCAGTCAACAAAGACACCATTATATGCATGAGGTGCAATCAGATGCAAAGCACAGAAACGACCAAATCTTATCTCATCTTCATTGGAGCTAAGTAGCTTGAATAAAAGATACATAAAATCTAAAAATTGACAAAAAAGGGCAAACCGAAAAAAATTTGGAAACAATAGACACTTTGTTTTCATAACTAAAAATGTTAGAGGGAAAAAAATATTTTGGCGACAGTCGTAGGATTACACAATGGTTGTCAAATTGGTATCATATAGGATAATAAAATAAAATCAAAGAATCAGTAGTATCAGAATGGTAGGATTGATGAAATGGGAATAGTTAGGGAAATTCAAGAAGAGAGAGAGAGAGAGAGAGAGAGAGATGTAATAGAATTATTTTATAGATGGGATTACAAAAGATGCTCTAAAATCTTTAAGAAATGCTTATTATGTACCACTACACATCAAATTATTACTCATGCAATGTCCAGATAATGTTATATTTAATAACATAAAATTAGTGAATAATAAAAATAGTTATAGCTAATAATGAAATCATATTTTAGGTGAATTGAGTTGTTCCAAAACTAAGCAATTTATGTGGCAACGAAGTCAATCTCCTTCCCATGCAAGTTCCCTATGAATTAAATTGGAAATTCAGTGGGAGGGCAAGATCAGCAAAGTTTTTCAAAGACATCACAATATGACCAAATTTAATTCAATTCCATCCATTTTCAATCTTAATTTGAGTGCTTTCCAATTAATTCAAATAATTCTCCAATGAAGTCTAACAAATTTATAGTTTTTTTTTTGAGTCTCTAGTTTTTCCTGCAATTCTCATGAATCAACGAGATGCTTATTTTACAAAAAGAATTGATCAGCATTTGATGACACTGATTCAACTAAGGTGATCCACATCAACATTAACCAATTTTGCCAACTATGAGTATGCATAAAGGCATGGCAATTGACCTATCCTGTTGAAAATTTTAAACATAATTTAGATGGCACAGTTAAGATATCGACAAGTGCTGACACCCCTAGTGGCAAAACAATTCTTGTCAACATGGAAATCTTAAATAAATTCGTACACCACATCCACAGAAATTACAGGATGAAACTCCAATAATACAATCATTAATCATATCCACCAATAAGAAACTACCTCCACTAGAAAATTCTACTTCTTCCGCCATCAATAACATGACGAATCATCCTTGGAATTACATATCAGTCTCTTCATCCAACCTTTGGATGCTAAGATCGATCTTATAAAGACCTACATTGATTTTGTGATTTAAAAAATGTTTCAAATTTTGGATGTAAAGTAGTATATTTTAAGCTTAAATTAAATTTTAAATTTCGTAATTAAATTTATTTAATTGTATGTTTAAAATTTCTTTAAAATGATAAAATATGAAAATTGACTGGAATTAATCAAATTTGAAAATTTTCAATTCAAAATTGTATCAATAAAATCAATCGAATTTGAAAATTCTTTATGCCTTCAAATTGAACTAAATAGAGTTTTTTAGAAAAATATATAATTTGATCCATTCAGTGAACACCTGTTGTAATAATTAATTACCTTCAATAATTTTCTGATGAAATAAATGAAAAATAGTAAAATAAAATATTTTCTTAATTTGATTAAATAAAATTTTCATTTAATTAAAGCATCAAATCAAACTATGCATCGGTCACCCCAAGTTCGTCAGCTACCTGGTCCAACATTTTTTTTTTGATACTCAAAACAAAGCCAAAAGAAAAGAGAAAAGAGGAGGACTCAAAATGATATCGTCAATTTTTTCGTTGTTTGTTCTCATGATCTTTTGAAGCTATAAAAGTCAAAATAGCAAAAACAAAAAACAAACATTTTCTAATATTAAATACCAAATTATACCCTACGTAAATTTTTTACATTTAAAATGTTTTACATGACTAATTATCCTAAATCAAATGTTTTGTAATTGAGTAGAAAGGTATGATGGAGCCCATCAAGTAACCATGATGATTAGGGTAACGTGGGTTTAAACCAGGCTTGATTTAAATTTATGTTGGTCTCCTTATGCCTCAATCAAGTTTATATATATGGCATACTCCGTAATTCTATTTAATTAGATGAGTAATATTATTAAAAGGGTAGAAATTATTTAATTATCTTCCTTTTTCTCTTGAAACATTTTCCCCCTCTTCCAGATTCTTCTTACATGCAATAGTGCCCATCATCCACTCGTTGTTGATCATCACTCATCCACCATTGGTCGCCTGTCTCTCTGGTACTCTTCTCCTTCTCTCTCCTCTCTCTCTAATTCCTATTATTGCTCACCTATAGTACTCCTCTCCTCCCTTCTCTCCCTCAATATCTCTTCTCTCTTTTTGTTTCTATCATTCTACCCCATGCCATCGTACCAAAGTCATCTTGCATGTCACTTGGTGAATGGAATGATAAATTCCACGTGTGCCAACTGAACAACTCAACACTCCAATCCTTGGACGAGGCTCAAGATATTTTCTCTCAACTCTATTAATGAGACAAATAACAATTAAAGGTTATATTTAACTCATTACGGTTACATGCATACGAGAAACTTTTTTTGCTTATTAGGAAGGCCAGAGAAAGTAATGCAAAAAGTTCTTTGATACTGGAACCATTTTGTGCTTCTCTACTATAAACATTGTAATAGTGTGTTCTTACGTTAATCCTAAGCTTCTTCCCTCAAACAGTTGGAAGAATCCAGGTAGGTTTATGTAATTTTTAGTTAGAAACTCAAGCAATTCACAACCCAGTTCTTGAAATCCTCCTTAGATTCTAAGATTGCCAATATTTTCTGACAAATGTTTCATCCATTGTTGTAAAAGTCGGCCTAGCCCCTAGCCCACTTAGGCGCTAGCGCACCTACCGTGTGCCCTATGCCCTGCGCCCTGCACCGCCTAGGCGCCGATTAGGCGCCGACTAGGCGCTAGGCGGTAGTCCTCCGCCCGACTACCGCCTAGCGATTTTTACAACCTTGGTTTCATCCAAAAAGAGAATTTCAAATTTTTGTTTATACACCATAAAGAAATGCATTTTGAAATTTGAAAGCATAAAGAAACCAACATAGAAGGAGAGACATTGAGACATTCCTTGTATAACTTAATTGATACTCGTTCAAAACTATAGCAAACTGTTAAGTATAACTATTCATCAGATTTAGATGCTTAGAGTTTCTTTTGCAGTTGTAAGTTCAAAAATAATCAAAATAATGAGAGAATTAATTAAGACCAAGATTTACCGAATATATACTTCTCTGCACAATAGCCCCTGGTGGAGGAGCTCGAACTAATAGCCTTGCTGCATCTACAGAAATAGTTTTGGTCATAGTAAGAGCTCTATAAGTGTTACCTACTGCATCATTTGTCAGATAACTAGGCATAGAATCATCTAGAGATCTTATCCCAGATACATGCTGTGGTTCCTTGTATCTTCTTGAAGGAGAAATATGCCTTGGAACACAAATGAGCCTATCTGGTGAACTATGCCTTGGCTGATCCAAAGCCACTGAACATGTCTTTCCATGTGAATCAAATTCAAGCAAATTATCTGCACTTCTTGCAGAAGGTATTCTTCTCCCGAGGCTCGGGACACTTGATTCTTTTGGCTGTTGTTTGGCATTAGAATTGCTAGAAGCATGTACATTTTGAGATAGTTTTTCACCCAGATCAACATCATGTTGTCCTTCAGCCACAAGATGCTTTCTTCGAGATAAGCTTTTCCTTATAAGCTTCCATCTAAGATCATCTTTACCAACCTCATGATCTTTGTGCATTAAGGCAGCAACATGTTAGAGCAGATGAAAATTGAGATAAAAAAAAATGTTTCCTAGTATATTTCAGTGGATACTAGATTTTATCTGCTTGTCCCTCAGATTCATGAATCTTGAATCATGACCTTCTGTTCTCCGACTGTAAAATGTAAACAATATAACCAGCCTAATGAAATTTAAAACAGAAATTGAATACAGGATAAAAGGAAGTTTAATAAATAACATATAAAAATATCAAAATTTGTTTCTCATAAGCTCAGAGTAATGAGCCAGTAATTTATTCCTTGAAGCTTTCCGGGTAAAATTTAGAGAAGCAAAAGACAAATCCAGACTTTTAAGTGCTACAACCTCCAAGATCATAGAACTTTTCAAGAAAGGGTAATATTTGTTTTATAATAATCTAGATATTGACTTTCTTATAGTGTTTGATGTCAGCATTAGGACAATAAAACCAGAATAAACCACAAAAAAAATTAAGATTCCTAAATAAAGAAGCAGCATAGGTGTAAATGAAACCACACAACAATGTTACTTTTATTTCTATTTCCAGCAAATTATTGTTACAATCTTAAAAATCACTAACATTGATAGCTAAAAGAATTATGGGTGTGTTTGAATTTAGATATATATTTCTACAAGGGCAAAGACCATAAATCTTATATGGATCTTTGAAAAGAGCATGCAAGACATACACTTGAGGCAACCAGTCTTTGTTGAAGCTAACTTTAATAGTTTTACAGCCAGAGATAGCAGTCATGCGAGGTTGGAAGTAGAAAACTATCTATTAAAGGTAGAAAGTAGGAAAAGTTGAACACAAGAAAATGCTAAAGCACAAAAGTGATAATAGTACAAACAACATGAGATAAGCAATGCTCAGTATCTCTTGAATTTTCTAGCGAGGAACATATATGTATACAAGAATTATTTCAATATCTTTCCCTCGAGAGGGCATTTTTATCCAAGTGGATATATTCCTTGTCCGAACATCTTTTTTCACTATATATTCATAGAAGCACACACCATTTCCTTTCATAATGGTTTCTATAAGAATTGGAATTGTTACATTGCTCTTCAACCTTTTTCTCACTGACAGTTTGCCGCATAAGGAAGGCATATCTTCATCAGACTGTGCACCATCAGAAATAGATCTTGCTCTCTTGGCAACCTACAGGTGAAAGAAAACCACTGAGCTTAGCCAATCATAAACTCCACTGAAAAGATTCGTCAAACAGATTTTGAAATATCAACACAAATAAGTAAAAATCTTTGCAATACACACAAGCGAGGAAATTTGCATAAAAGACAGGTGACAATGATACATTTTGTTCCAATATAAAATATTCATCAAACAAATATTTTGAAACATCAATTCCTATCCCAAATAAGTAAATGTCTTCACAGTAAATGCAGGCAAGGAAATTTGCAAAAAAGACGAATAAAGGGAATTGATGGTAGAAGCTAATAAACAGAAATAAAGTTACAATGCAAGTTATTTGAAAAGGTCCAATATGGTTCACTAAAATTCAATCCATGTGATGAACTGTAAACCGATATGAGATGCCATCATCCACTTATTGCATCCATCAAAGCCTTTCTACCTCACCATAACATCAATATCAATATTCAGAGCATAATTGTCAAAATCAATATCAGAATAATCCAAGTGTTAATTGTGTCAAATAAGTAGGATAATTGAAATTAGAAACTCCAAACAAAACAATTAGAAAGATATCATATATGAGATTAGAATAATTCTACAATATTAAAATTATTTCATACATGAGATTAGAATAACGATATCAATGTTTATATTTGAGAGGAGAGATCACTTGTAATCAATGCAAGAGGTTTGCCCCATTACCTCTTGTAAAGGGATGCTTTTTAGCAGAATTTTTATGAGGGTTGTTGGTGTTGAGAGCATCGCATCAAAATAAAATTTGCAGCCAAGTCCGCACACTCCAAACAACCGGAAGGGTTCTTGTCAAGTCAATGTTCGACTGGGATCTATAAAAGGAGGCTCGAAACACTTATTTTTATATTCAACAATTTGTTCTCTCTTCTAAAGTGCTCATGTTCTTCTTGTGCTGACGCTTTGCACTTGTGCTCAAAGTTCAACGGTAACCTAGGGCTTGTTTTTTTTCTTACTCTTTACTTATCATATCTTTTATTATATATTTTGTGCTTAATTGTCGAGGTTCTTGTTATTTCTCCACCTCCAAAGGCGTTATGAAAAGGAGATATTTAATAAGAATCTTATTTTTTTATTTAACTAGTATCTTGCATGCTAATCTTTCTAAGTATTCTATTAGATCTTGCATGCTAATCTTGTTAAGTGTACTATTAGATCTTATATGCTAATCTTGGGTATAGTTAATTGGTTGTGATTAGTCAAGTAGTCATTACTTTAAAGTATTTAATTTATTTCCACTGCATATTCGTATTGTTTATTGGTTTAGAATTGATAACTATAAACTCTAAAAAATTGTATAAGCTATTCACCCCCTCTAGCGTAGATCCAGTCCTACAAGAGCGATGCATGACAGCATCGTCTATACTTGACACCAACTATCGAGCACACACAAACATCTCATGAAAATACTAATGTTTAGTCACCTTGTCTTGCAAGGGAAATAAATTTTTATCTATAGGTATCAACTATTCACCCCTCCCCTCTAGCTAAATTAGCTCTTAAGTGGACCGAATATGAATCTTTCCATGAGATTGCAATGCCATAATAAAGCTTGAAATATGCTCAAACCCAGTATTCTAGGAAAGTCCTAATTATTAACCAATAATCTCAATCATGATCATATTTTCCTAAAAACAACTAGGAGTATTGAGACATCTAGAATATACTGACATATCACTTACTAGATTAATACACTTGAAAGACACCAAGAAGGCAATTTCATGACTAATAGACCCAAGGAAAAAATATAATTTACAGCCATTACAATGATTTTTGTTTTATTTAAGGTGAAGATGCACATATTTTCTTTCCTGAGGGGAAAAAAATCAAGTGTTATGAACTAACACTACCAAACAGCCATCAGAACCATAGTATCAGTTATCATGTCATCAGATTATAGGATAAAATAAAGCCTTCCCAATTATGTGATTGTTGCTAATGCTACATATTATCATGACAGTAGCTTTCTTGGAAAGAAAATCTTTGATAACTGTTTTAAAAACAGAACTAAAGGATAAGGACACGCATTCAACATTTACTTGTAAATCATCTGGCACGCATGAAAATGGAATGTCTAAAGAAGAATAATAAGAGAAGCTCAAAATATTCAGGATGATACAAAAATGTCTATCAATGTGTCTTGAGATCAAAATACCATCAAATTTGTGCTTGTTACTTCGTTGCCAAATTGGCCAAAATTGTAACAAATACTTGATAAAAAGTACAAGGAAGCCACTTTCATTTCCTTAGATAAGAATGCTCCGAAGGTTCATTTAAGTAACCGAAGAAAACAATAAAGTACAAAACTAAAGCAACAGTCACATTTATTAAACACTCATGATTCAAAATGAAGATGAATCCTCTTTTGCTCGAACCAAGGTGGTCGTTATCAGAACCTTCGCTATTTCTCACACACAGATGCAAGACGCCACACTACGAAAGGCACGAAGAACTAATGCCAGAAGATTTAACAGTATCATGCATCACTCATTCACTATTATCACCAGAACCTACAATATGTTCTTTACCTGACCGCTTCGTCCCAGTGCACTAGAGAACTGGGAACGAGAAGACATCATTCTGTTCTGCTCTTTCCAGTTCCTCCTCCGTTGTCAGGGTTTACTTTCGTAGCCAGCGACCCGCGACGGAACTAGATCCCAACCCTAAGTAAGGAATCGAAATGACAGATTAAAAAAGGTCAGACCCTCGATCACGTCGGAGGATTTCAGAAGGAAAGCAGATTAGCAGAGATTGGGAGTTTGAATTGAACAAGACGAATCGATTCAGGAAAATCGGAAATTATCTATTATTAACATATATATATATATTTCCGAATGTGCCCAACTGGACAAAAATACAAAAAAGAAAAAGAAATTTTCAAAAAAGAAATTACAATATTTTAAATATAGATGATATTTTTTGTTTTAATGTGACATGAATTTTATAATTTTTAATAAATTACATTATCTATTTAACTATTTCTTAAAAAAATATATAAGAATGATCATTTTTATATTATTATTTTTTATTTGGCACCTGCCTGATCGGTCAACCTGACCGATCAGCCGTTACCCAATAGTGACGGGTTCACCGTTGTCCGACTGGTTCACCGTACCCGACGGATTTACCGCTACCCTTAGGGTTCACCGCACCCCCGGAATTATAGATTTGTTCGGGGGCGGCGGCCGAAGGCCGCCGATGGTGTCCAATCGACCACCATCGGTGCAGCGCCCTTGCGTGACTGATTAGGCCAGTGCCTGATCGATCAGGGAGAGGGGGCGCGCATGAGTCGCGCACAAAATAGCGCGCAGGAGATCAGACCTCTATATATATATATATTTATTGACACTGTAATAGATTAATTTATCATCGTTCATCATCCAAAAACCAAAAATTGAAATTGATTATATATTTGGAAACCTCAAGACTAAACTATCCATTAGTATAACTTTTATAAGGAAAAATCTTGATTTAGAATGATAAATATTGAATTTTAAAAATAAAATATATGATAATAAATGAATGAACTGATTCATAGAACATGAAGTGAAAACGTTAAATAAAATTAGATTGGATTCGAAATAAATCTGACAGGTAGGTGCGGAGATAAGGATTATATTGGTTCAATCCGTGATTGATTTGAAATTGATTTGTTCAAATTATGGTCGAACTAAGTTTATGTAAATATCCCGGATAGTTTTGATGTGATCAACCGAATTAAGTTAGACTCTGTGTATATTTGATGTTTGTATCTAAGGATGTATTGGTTCAAATCAAAATCGATTTGAAGTTGATTGATCCAATTATGATCGACCAAGTTATGTAGTACCCGGATAGTGGTGTCGATCAATTGAGTAAGTAAATCCTGTATATATGATGTCTCATGTCAAGTTTTGATGTTTATTAATTATGTTTGATTGATCATTAGGACTGATTGACTGGCTATGCCTGACCGGAGTTATGGCTAGTGCGCGAGGAGGGCGGTAGAACAAATATATATAATATGGTTGTTGGAACTCACAGGATGTCAAATCAAAAATACAAGTGGTTGAAGCGAGGAGGAAAGGGAGAGTTTCAATACTAGCTAGCTAGATGAATAAGTTCATTGATAATTTTATAAACCAGTTGCGTTGTCAAAGGACTAAGTATTGTGCTTATTGTAAACCCTAAAGCTTTCCAGTTTGTTCAAATGACAAAATATACTTAATTTAGAGAACAATTTAGGGAGATAATTTGAATTCCCTCTTCACAGAGAACACATCATTGATACTTTTGAAGCCTGAACCACGTCGAGGAGGCAATTCATTAGCTTTAAATCACGAAGAAAACTATATATTAAGACCAATTAAACTAGCAGTAGTTAATCACATCATTTAATTAATAAAGTTGTAAAAATTTAGTTAATCGTATTTCTAGATGACACCACTCCAAACAATGTCGTTGAGCGGCCTCATTGATTCATTGAACATGGCTCTCCTTTCTCCCCTAATTAATTAATAATTAATTGATTGGCAGCGGCAAGTGGGTCTTAATAAATTGGCACGGAGAGAATTTAAAATAATATCTAACAGAATAATAGTTGGAAAAAAAAAATTATGCATGTCATTGGATAAGGATTAGTTGAAATGGCTCCCATCTGACTCAGCTTGGCCCCACCATTTCCAAAAATATGTCAAAGTCAACGACCTTAATTTCTATTAGAAGATTAAGGGGGAAAACATGTCTCTTTGCCAATGTGGTTATGTTCTTGGAGTTACGTGATACATTTTTCTTCTAAACGCTGTGCACGCGTCACATGATGGTGCTGTGCAGGCGCGGGGCACGGCAAGATTCAGACTAGAATCATGACTGAACTAAAGGTTGACAAAACTTGTTGATCATGTGCTCAATCTTATCTGATGAACAGTGAATATGAATTATGGAAAACGTTATTGAGAGAGATCGTCGTAAACGACAATATCCTAAACAGTATTGCTCCGAAATTAATCAAATCAAATTAATACACAAAGAAAACAAACAAACAAAAAAGGGTTGAAGGGACTTGGAATGGGCAGAGAAACCAAAGGTGCAGTGTGGTTTGGGACCTGCATCAGACTGGAATCTACGTACGTACAGATGGGTTTTGTGTCGGATACGGTCGTCGCGATAAGAACCTCGACGAGTTGCAAACGGGAAGATCGAGAAAGTGGTGGTTATTGTACATTATAAATATATCTGCTGCAAGGAGCTCTCCCATGAGTTGTCTTCTTTTCTTGGGAGATTTTGCTTCCGGGGCTTCACCTGCGTGCGACCATCTCTGCCTCGGACTCCCTGGGTAACGTCGTTCTCCCTAAAAGATCTATTTTTGGTTCCTAATTAAATTTACTTGTCGATTCAGATTCTTCTTGTTCATTCGATAAATATTAATATTCACGAACGGTTTCCAAAAACTCCATCAGAGTTGGGCATTCCATCGTTTGTGAAGGTTTTCTCGACTTTCCAACTCATGGAAACTAAAGGAGGAAGAAAGAAACAAAAACTCTGATTTGGTTCTTGAATCTACAAGTCTCCTCTTTTCTAGAGCTTCTGCGACTGTCACTTATTTACGTGTTCCAGTAAACTAGTGTTTCTGTCGTTGGTCTCTTCAGTTTTCTTGATCGATTTTCAGACTATTTCTTTGAGTTGAATTGTATGATTAATGCTGCCAGTTGAAGTCAAAGACTTCTAATTGGATTCCCTTGTGATTGAGGCTAACTCTTCAGGTTTTAGGTTTCTGAGGCTTAGAAGGGATACAGAGAGGAGATGGCTGGCCGCACCTTGACTCGCGCTCTTAGCTTCAAGGAGCGACTCACTGATTCCCTCTCCGCTAATCCGAATGAACTGCTGGCTGTCTTCACGAGGTATGGAACTAATCTAACCTCAAAAAACTAGTGATTTTGCCAAGGAGTGTATAAGAAATTGATGTTTTCTTTATCGATGTTCAGATATGTTCACCAGGGTAAGGGGATGCTGCAAAGACACCAATTGCTTGCCGAGTTTGAAGCCGCATTCTCCAAGGAAGAGAGACAGAAGCTGAAAGGAGGAGGTTTCGAAGATGTTGTAAGAGCTGCACAGGTGACCAACTGATCCCAAAAGTCGATAACTGGATTTTTTTTGTAGAACTAATGATATATTCTGTGGTGTTCAGGAAGCCATAGTCATACCACCTCTTGTCGCTATTGCCATTCGGCCTAGGCCTGGTGTCTGGGAATATGTTCAGGTGAACGTGAGTGACTTGGGCGTGGGGGAGCTCACTGAATCTGAGTACCTGCAGTTCAAGGAAAAACTTGTGGACGGAGTGTACGTCGATCTAGGATCTAAATTGATGTTTATGGCGTTTTGTGTAAACATATGGTAAATCCACCTTTAGCGATTGAAGTTACAGTCGATCTGTTTCCTCTTCTTCAGTTCTGAGGGTGACTTCGTGCTGGAGTTGGATTTTGAACCCTTCAATGCTTCTTTTCCCCGTCCGTCACTGTCGAAATCCATCGGCAACGGAGTCGAGTTCTTGAACCGACATCTATCTTCGAAGATGTTTGTTGACAAGGAGAGCATGTACCCACTGCTTGCTTTTCTGCAGAAGCACAGTTACAAGGGCACGGTGATTGACATTTCTAATCTCATGTTATAGATCACTGTGATAAAAGCTTCGTAATTATAGTGTTGTCGTGATTTACGTGCAGGTGATGATGCTGAATGAGAGAATACGAAGCCCTAGCGGCCTGCAATCAGCGCTGAGGAAGGCCGAGGAATATCTGCTGAGCATCCCTGCAGACACTCCGTACTCCGAGTTCAATGATAGGTAACTTCATCTGTACTCACTGATCATGATCAAATTCAACACTACTAAAGATTTGTTTTTATAGGTTTCAAGAGCTTGGATTTGAGAAGGGGTGGGGTGACACGGCTAAACGGGTACTCGAAACCATGCACATGCTTCTTGATCTTCTTGAGGCCCCTGATCCATGCACGCTGGAGAAATTCCTTGGAACAATTCCAATGGTCTTTAACGTCGTCATCCTATCCCCGCATGGGTATTTTGCACAAGCTAATGTTTTGGGATACCCTGACACTGGTGGCCAGGTGCAAATTCTTGGAGTTTTCACTTCAGCAGGTTTTGTTCTCTTACTTGTATATATCTTCCAATCCATCTGCAGGTCGTTT
Organism: Boesenbergia rotunda; assembly: GCA_024364735.1. Lineage (NCBI taxonomy): Eukaryota > Viridiplantae > Streptophyta > Magnoliopsida > Zingiberales > Zingiberaceae > Boesenbergia > Boesenbergia rotunda. The sequence continues at coordinate 153,474 of JAGFNQ010001482.1, forward strand.
ACATCTTGGATCAAGTCCGTGCCTTGGAGAATGAGATGCTCCTCCGAATAAAGCAGCAAGGCCTTAACATCACTCCCCGTATTCTCATTGTAAACATGCAGGATATCCAAAAAGTTTAGATATGCTCATCACTATGACCTTGTGTCATGACTCTTTTCGTTGTTTCTTATAACAGGTTACTAGATTGCTCCCTGATGCAGTAGGGACTACTTGCACTGAGCGACTTGAACAGGTCGAAGGAACCGAGCACACGAGCATTCTTCGAGTGCCTTTCAGAAACAAAAATGGGATCCTACGCAGATGGATCTCGCGTTTTGATGTGTGGCCTTACCTAGAGACTTACACTGAGGTAAATCGGATCTTATATCCGAAACTGACACCCAATTCAAAGTTGCTTGCCTCATTGTATATCATCTTTCTTGTGCAACAGGATGTCATAAAAGAACTTGATATAGAGCTCCAATTAACACCAGATTTGATCATTGGAAACTATAGCGATGGGAATCTAGTAGCTTCTTTGCTCGCGCATAAACTAGGTGTCACTCAAGTATGCACGTTTGGGAACAGAATGCACACTTTGATTCCTTACGGCCCGACTAGTGTGTCTGATCATTAATTATAATCTCAACTTTTCTACTTGCAGTGCACAATTGCCCATGCTTTGGAGAAGACAAAGTACCCGAATTCTGATATCTACTGGAAGGAGTTCGAGAAGCAGTATCACTTCTCTTCCCAATTCACAGCTGATTTGTTTGCCATGAACCATACTGATTTCATCATCACTAGCACCTTCCAAGAGATTGCTGGAAGGTAACTTGGCATCTTACTCGTGATTTAGTTGCTATAAAACTTATCTGAACATATATACTTCTGTGTTACAGTAAGGACACTGTGGGACAGTACGAGTCTCACACTGCATTTACCCTTCCTGGACTATACCGTGTAGTGCATGGAATCAACGTGTTTGATCCGAAGTTTAACATTGTTTCGCCTGGAGCTGATATGTCAGTCTACTTCCCTTACTTTGAAACTGAGAAAAGACTTAACCACTTCCACCCGGAGATTGAGGAGCTGCTGTTTAGTGACGTCGAGAACGATGAGCACAAGTGAGATCCTCTGGTTTGACGTGCCCTGTCATCCTTTAATCTAACGAAATTGTTTTGATATTGTGCAGGTTTGTGCTAAAGGACAGAAACAAACCCATCATCTTCTCAATGGCAAGATTGGATCGCGTGAAAAATTTAACTGGTCTTGTAGAGATATACGGCAAGAGCCCGAGGCTGCGCGAACTGGTTAACCTTGTTGTGGTGGCAGGAGATCATGGCAAGGAATCGAAGGATATCGAGGAGCTAGCTGAAAGGAAGAAGATGTTTGATCTCATTGAGCAGTACAATCTGAATGGCCAGATAAGGTGGATCTCGGCCCAGATGGACCGATTTCGCAACGGGGAGCTGTACCGATATATTGCTGATACTAAAGGAGCATTCGTGCAGGTAAATTGGCCAATATTGATCTGTCTTCAATCTATAATTCCCTCGACTGACTGAAATCCATTATTTGTTTAGCCTGCCTTGTATGAAGCTTTCGGGCTCACGGTGGTGGAATCCATGACCTGCGCTCTGCCTACCTTTGCGACAGCGTACGGAGGTCCTGCAGAAATCATTGTTCATGGAGTATCTGGCTTCCACATTGATCCTTACCAAGGGGATAAAGCTTCTGAGATCCTGATCGACTTCTTCGAGAAAAGCAAGCACGATGCCACCCACTGGGATAAAATCTCTAGAGGAGGACTGCAGAGGATCTATGAGAAGTGAGGCTTACCTCTTTCTTTTCCTTTGCGATGTTTGAATATCACAATTCCTTTCCTTTTTCAAATCTGCATGGAAACTTCAATAGGTACACTTGGAAGCTGTACTCCGAGAGGCTGATGACGTTGACTGGTGTTTATGGATTCTGGAAGCATGTTTCAAACCTGGAGAGGCGTGAGACCCGGCGTTACCTTGAAATGTTTTATGCCCTCAAGTATCGTGCCTTGGTAAGCATTGCTAGTCTGTGATCCAATTTGAGTACTTCTTCCTTGCTGACTAGCTAGTTACGTACGTTCTGATCTGATTCAACATGATTCCAGGCAAGCTCTGTTCCTTTGTCTTTCGACCCCGAAAACACAGAGATTAATGCAGCTCCCACTGAGTAATTCTCGAGGCATTTAATTGAGTAATAAGATTATGCTAGGCCATGCTCTCTTTATTGAGATTCGTTTCCTAGCAATGCGATCGATCACTCTTATCCAATTCTGGGGGCATTGTTTTCGCTCCCTTTGAGTGCATTTTTATCTGTAATGTTTCCAATTTGCTTTGGCCTTTGCAACACTTAGTGATGAAACCCAGATTTCCTTCAAGGCTGTCTTGTTGATTTGTATCAGAGAGCAAATGGAATCTCTGGGTTGCGTTGAAAACGTGATGATTATGAGTTAAATTGGTGACAAACCTAAATTGTGTACTACTGCTGGATAAACCTCAGGATAACTCCAGCAACTGCCTGGTACATTGTCGGCGCCAAGCTAAACCCAACATCAATCTCCAAACGCATTGCCATTCCCAATCTGAGCGCTGCTGGCATGGCCATGGATTGCTTGACGATTTGAGAGCTAGCGTCGCTCGGGAACCAATTAAATTCCGACAAAAAGGTGAAATTCTCGCAGTGTCTCCGTCAGTTCGCCCCAGGATTAATACAGAGGAGATAAATTACGATGACCGAGAAGATAAAGAAAATAATGGAAGAGATTTTTTACATAGGGTGCAGAGATTTATGTCACACCAATCATGTGACTCAAATCCAAAATTTTTAGTGACGGTCTACTAACTTTTTACATTAACTGTCCATAGGAACAAGAACCGGTTAAATTCTGGAGACGACGATAGATAAATTCAGAAGCGCAACTGAGAGTTAGGATACGAAATTATTGAAGCAGGAGGGGTGAAAAAAAAACTTCATTTAAATTGAAATAATCGATTCAATTAAATTTATTTATTAATTTAAAGTTTTATTTTATTTTAAAATGATTATTTCAATTAAACCAATTTGATTTTTTATTTAAAATTTAAAATGATCAATTAAACTATTGTTTATTAAATTAATTATTTTTTAAAAAATTAAAAAATGAATCAAATTAATTGTAAATTGCATTTAAATCCCCAACTAAATCTTAAACTTTATCTTCAATCCTTATGTTAGAAAAAGTTATTTTCTACTCCCTATATGCAAAGTTTCATTTACTTCAACTCCATAATAAATATTATTTTACCTAATTGCCCTTATTATATTTAGGTACAGGTATAGTTCCTCCTAAATTCAGTATCATATAATTAAAATCTAATATATTTTCTATCAAATTAAGTATCATACTTTTTATACGTATAAAAAGTTCAGGAAGACGTATAATTCTTCTTAAATTCAGTATATTTCAATTAAAATTTAGTATATATTTTATCAAATTGAGTACAATTCTTTTTTCACAGGACCAAGTGATTAGGAGTTCATACCTAATTGCCCTTATTATTTTTAGGTATAAAAAGTCCAAAATGAGATATAGTTCCTCCTAAATTCAGTATTATATAATTAAAATCAAGTATACTTTCTATCAAATTAAGTACCACACTTTTTATACGTATAAAAAATTTAAAAATAAGTATAATTCTTCCTAAATTCAGTATATTTCAATTAGAATTTAGTATAAGTTCTATCAAATTGAGCATAATTCTTTTTCCACCGGACCAATTGATTAACTTAGGATTAATTGATTAGGTCATACTCAATTTGATATAAAATATATTGAATTTTAGTTAAATGAGGCTGAATTTAGAAAGAATTATATTTGATTTCAGATTTTTTGTATCTAAAAAATTGAAGGGTAATTGAATAAATCTGTAAACACATGAAACATTACATGTAGGGAGTGGAAATAAATTTTTTCTGACGCGGGGACTGAGAAGAAAGTTAAATTTACATAGAGGGAGTTAGGATAATTTTTCCTTAAATTAATCAATTTTATATTAATTTAATTTATTCGATTTTAATAATAAAATTCAATGGACTTGATTTCAAAGTGAGAATAACATGAAAAAGAATAATGATTGGGAAAGTGAAAATGGAAGAGTGAAAATCATAGTGAATGACGTGACATCTTGCATGCACGATCTTCGACGAGTTCACTGTGCTCCCCAGGTATAGTTTGATTCGGGGCGGCGGACGAAGGCCGCCGATGGTATCCAAGCGATAATCGAACGTGTGCATGTAAAAATGTCATGTTATGTCACGCCATGCCTCATCATTCACTATAATTTTCACTCTCTTTATCATTGCTCTATGAAAAAATATCGACGTCATCAATCAAAATCAACACTAAATCAATTTTGATTTTAATGAATATAATCTTTATCTCCAATTTAATTTTAATTTAGTAGTTCTACGATTTAGTGTAATTATTAATATTATTAATGTATATTTTATTTTTAAAATATAATATTCTAAATTATGATATTTTGATATTAATGGAGGTTGGGAATTTTTAAATATATGATTATTTTTAATTTTCGATAACAAATTATGATAATTGATAAATTAATCATTCAATCAAAGACTCATTGTATCTTTTTATCAAACAATTATTCACCTTTCCTTTCGTCTTATTATTATTATTATTATTATTATTCGTTGTTTTTTCATTATCGTTTTTGTCGTTCCAATGTAAAATCAGTAAAAATAAAAAAAAGTCGAGACATTCGGGGGGATCATCGAGAGGCCACTGCGTTTGTTGTCGGCACTATTTGACCGGATGGCGTGGTCGTCTTCTACGGCCACACGCATTCCGGTATGGGCTCGCGCACGACACGTGCGTACGGCTTTACTGGCTGCTTCGACCCAAGGTAGAATAGGCGGGAGGGAGCACCGCCGTAGCCCCACGTTCGACTTTTTTTTGGGTAATAGTTTATTTTTTATTTCTAAAAAATAATTAAATTTTAAATTTTTTAATTTTTTTTTCCCGACGTCTTATTTCATAGTTTGCGATATATCCATTTTGCAATTCCTTTACCCATTCTGTTCGCTCCTCCATACAAGATGAAAGCTACAGATATCAAGGCCAAGACGAAAAGAAAAAAAAAACCAACGATGGACTGACTTTTCATGATCTATCTATCTATCTATCTCTTCTACTCATTTCAAACTCTCTTTCTTATTCGTTCTTCGCCCAGTCGATTTGGCGAGAACGGCATTCATCGCTGCAAAATCCTTGGTCTCCCCTGCATGCAGCAAATGTCGAGCGATCGAGTAGTTTAGGATATATAATTAAAGATGAGAAGACTTAATACTGAAAAAGATGGCTAGCTAGCTAGCACCTGTACATGTAAACATCCCTGCAGGGGTTGAGCTCCCTCCTACAGAAGCAGCATGTCTGCAAAAACCCCAACTCAGGCAGCCGTATCACAGATTTGGTCAGCACGTTATAATTTGATCCTTTCTCCCCTTCGTGTATGACAATGCGCAGACCTTCGAGGCCGCCCCCCGACGAAGACGTCGTCCGTTTCGCTTGCTCGGGCACTCTCACGCTCACTGCCCTCTTGCTGCCGGCCTCACCACTACTACCTTCGTCGCTGACGTAGAAGATGGTCTTGTTCATCGATGACATCTCGATGAGAAGGAGATAGAGGTTGGTTAATTTGCACGTACAATCCGGGGCTCTCATGGCTCGCTACTTAAAGCCACTCGAGGTCCCCAAATCAATTATTCACCTCTTTCACATGCCAAAAGGGGAGCTGCTTTCTTCTAATATAATTATTCTGAAACTGTCACTTAGATTCATCTTTAATTTTATTGTGGACGCAAAAAGGTTTAGCCAGCATGTGCCTGATTGTCCTGGTGCGTTGAGCCATTACAAATAGGTGGAATGTTCTAATTGGTCTGTCTCAATCAGAATAGGTGCATAACTCGGAAAGCAGAGACAGTGAGAGAGGTGAAAGCTGATTTGCAGGGATGGTCCATAATTGAAGGCACTTATTTCTGACCATCGCACACAGTTTGAGAGTTGTTTATGGCAGCCTATAAGGTCTCTTCTTCTAGCTAAGTACTCGTACGGATTTAAGTTGCGTGACACACTTGTCGCATTGCCCAAAATGCCTCGGTGAGACAAGGATGGTGCATGTCCTTAAACAGTAAGCGAACTTTTATAAGTAACTATTTTATTATTTAATTATCTTAACCACCCTTTTACATCCTCTTTAAAAATGGATGAAATTAAATTCAAAAATTAAAATTTAATTTTATCTTTTAATATACATTTTCAAAAAAAAAATTGATAAGGAATTAAATTTCAATTCCTTTTAAAATCCTCAAAATAAATCAGATCTAAACACCTCTGTTGATTTATGAAAGGAATTCTCCTTGAAATTTTAAATTACTAAATCGTCCTCTCATAAAACAAATCAGTCCTTTTCTTGACCGATTGCCGCACCCTCTCCCTCTCGCTATCTGGCCTCACTGCCATCCCACCTCCTGATCGACGACAATCTCTCAATCTCACTTCTTCCCCTCAGCTGACGCCCTCAATCGACGTTCCCCTTCGTGAGTGTCGACGCTGCCGGTCCCCCCGGGTGCTGCCGCCCTCAGCAACTCCCTCTCGCGACTTTCTCATCGTGTTTGTGAAGTACGTCGCGCCATACCTTGCCTGACGCGCCCTCTCCCCCGCACCTCTCACTTCTAGCCTCCTTCTGTCCGTGCAGTGAGTTGGGACCGGTGGTGGCCATAGACAAGACCAATCTGCTGCCATTTCATGCCGACGGGTTTTAGGCAATACCTATCGCTGCCGCTAGTTGATTGCTGGCGCCTCTTCCTGAGCTATTCCTCGCTACTTGGGCGGCAAGAGCAGGTCATGGCTGGAGAAGAAGGGGCTAAATAATAGGTACGTGATTGGAATTTGAGTCTTTCCCCAACTAGTGAACGACACAAAACCTTCGTCGCATCATCCACAGAACAAATTAAATCAGCTCTTTTACACCCTATTTTGAATTGTTAAATTATGCTAGTTTTGGTGAAGAATAAAATGATAAAAGTATAATAATTAAATTCAATTTTGATTGATTCCAAATCAATAAATTAAATTTTATTCTATTTTTTACTAATTCATTCCAACTATAAGAATTGGAATTAAATTTTGGATGAAATTCAATTCAATTTCTTACTTAAAAAGTTTTCAAATAAGATGTTATTTTTTTTTTAATTTAAGTAAATTTTATGCCGACAAGTTCATGATTAATTTGTCCAGAAATCTCATTTTAGCTCTTAAATTTTATTTTTGAATAACTCATGTTCTTCTCCTTAGTTTATTTCACGTCTCATATCACTCTCTAGCTAAGGCTCTAACCATTAAACTTACTATTTTATTTGAAAAAAGAAACGATAGGAATAAGTATATATATGATATCTGTCATATAATAATTACTATGGGTGGATTAACAATATAAAATTAATGTCAAAATGATATTGATCCTTGTTCCAAAAACAAAAACAAAAATAAAAAAAACAAAAATGAATACAGACAAAAGAGAAGAAGATCACTTTTAGAAAAGAGAACACAATAATATCCTTGCTCTGCTTCAGCAGCTCTGCCTCATCGAACAGGCCACTGCTTGTGCCCAATGCCTCAATCTTGCTTTCACGAATTGTGGGTTGTCCCCTGCAGTTGCAAAACAAGATCATCAGTAGTAAGTACCTGAATCCAAGAGGGTGAATTGTAGCGTCGATTCTGTCCGCCCGGTTTGAATTGATCCCTACCTGGATTGCAAATCATCCAGGCGTCCGATGAGGCGGCCGCCGCCGCCTTCGGATTCCGAGTCGCCGCCGAGGAGGTGACGCTGGTAGTCGGCGCCGAGCTAGTCGACGGAATTGGCTTCTTGTCGGAGAGCTGTCGATTGACGGCGAAGTAGAGGTTGAGGGCCGGCAGCGTGTCGCGCAGGTCCTTGACCCCTTCTTCCTCGACGAACCCAAACCCGAGCTCGATCGAACCCCTCAGCTCGTCCATGTCCTCGTCAGTCAGAGTCTTGACTCCGGTGATTCCTTTCTTCTCGTCGCCCTCCGCCGCAGACGCCGTCGCCGCCGCCGCCGCCTTCTCCTTCGCTTCCACCACGACGCGCTGCTGCCTCTCCAGTGCCTGCCTACGCCGCTTCTCCCATTTGAGCTCCATCTTCGTTTCGCGCATCGATGTCTGCTTCGACATCGTCCTCCGATCGAATTTTCCGCTGGGCCCGTCGCGCCCGCCGCTCCGAGCTTCGTTTTGGTGGCTCTCCCACTCCTCCTGGTCCTCCTTCGACACCGAGGCGAAGGAGCGACCGTTGATCCGTCCCCACGAGACCGCGTTGGGCTTCATGGCTTGGAATTACAAGCGCCCGTGACGATGCCGACCGGTCGAAGAGCAGCGGAGAAGGACGAGAACTTCTCCGCCGCAGCTGCCGCCTCTCCAGCGTTTGGCGCATTTAAACAAACGCATGGCGTACGCGATGCCCCGGCCACCGCAATTATTTGTTCGTTGCCTATTTTAGCATGTGGATGATGGAACTTCCCAATCAGAATCTAAGAATTAAGATATCCGCTCCTAATTTAGAAATTTTCAAATGGGCTCTCTCTTTTTAGCGATCTGATTAATCACCCAGATAAACTGTCTTTCTTTTATTTTCCTTTTTTTAGCAATTATTTGTCTTTTTAGATGTCCAGATTTTATGTCACTAAATAACTCTTTTGATTAAAAATTCCTGAATATGTGTTTTAATTAAAGATTGATTTTTAAATTTAAATAACTAAAATATCCTTCGTGGTAGTTGACCATAAGAAGATCTTAGGTGCAACTGAAAAATACTCAAAGAAAAGTGTTAGAAGCATACCAGGGGATCCCCACGCAACTACTTCGACTTTTAAATCAACACCAAAAAATATAAGCTGAGGATAAAAAAGTGAATTTCTTTGAAAAAATAAGCATACCTACGTTGTATCTCATTTTAAGGAGGTGTTACGTTAAAATAAATGAGGCTATTAAATCACTGTATCTATCAAGTATAGGAGCAGTCCCATCACTGTCGTATAATGACCACCCTGTATTTATTGTGTATTTGTACAAAATACGATCTCACGTTTTTCTAATTAGCTACGCTTTAGGTCGTACCCCAAAAGAGCTTCTAAGATGGTGGCCCCCATTGGGTCGGCAACTTGGCAGGCCCATTGAGCTTTAAGAATTGGAGTTCGACCAATTGAGCAAACCTAATGTCAGTGGACTCGCTAGGCGTTCGATCGACCTTACTTAAAACTATGTCCAGCTAATCCGCTCAAGAGACCATCCGATCGAATGCGTCTTTGGCCTTTACATCCTCGGGTATTCCATTGTGTTCGATTGAACATATCTATTTGATGATTACGAATTATCCTGGTCCACTCGGGCAATCACCAGTCCAGCGGTGTCTTCCTCTTATAAAGGACTCAGGATGTCTAAACCTATCCAACCGCTTTATAGGAGTTCATCTTTGATGTCCAATTGACTATGCCCGTTCAGATTCTAAGAGTAACTCTGTCTTTGAAATTCACCCAGAGCCCACATTCGACCAAATACTCTGACCGGACTCTACCGCGGGATCTAGGTCTAGTTCTCCGATCAGATCCTAGATCCGGTGCACTACTGACCTGCGTCCGAGCAGACCAATAAATGAGATAAGACAATAACCTAATTATTAATTAGAAATGGACTCTCAATCCCTAACATTTTGATCCCGCCCTATATTTGGCACCGTACGAACAGTCATCGTGGCAAACGGCCTGGCCAATTTCAAGATCCACGTCATTGTACGGGTAGCCAGCTTGACACCCTAGCCGGGCCCGGGGCCCCCGTCGGCCGGTCGGACTCAGGGCGGCTGGTTAGAATAAATACGTCGGATCGTCCGGCCGGTCAAACCCGGCCGACCGCATTAAGGCTTACACGCCTCGTTTAGTCGGGTATTCCCGCCCGGCCGACCACTTTAAGGCTTACGCGCCTCGTGTATCCTAGTACATCCGCCCGGCCGACCACTTTAAGGCTTACGCGCCTCGTGTATCCTAGTACATCCGCCCGGCCGACCACTTTAAGGCTTACGCGCCTCGTGTATCCTAGTACATCCGCCCGGCAGTCCTTTACACCCAGACTTGATATCCAGCCGGGCTTGCCGTCCCTGTGTCCACTCGGGCACTCTCTTGGGATCAACCGGGGATAAAGACAGAATACACCTGCACCCGCTGCAGATGATAAGCTATCACCATTCGTGTGAACTGACTTTCTCTGATTTACAGAAACCTGTCTTTGACCTCACATAAGACAAACCGTATACGACAAAGAATGTTGGTTACAAATTAACATCACCATACCATATCCTCTGATCCTGTCAGAGGATCCTGACACAGGTCATACTCAACACGACCTAACCATACCACATCCTCTGATCCTGTCAGAGGATCCTGACACAGGTCATACCCAAATCGACCTAACCATACCATATCCTCTGACCTTGTCAGAAGGTCCTGACACATGTCAGATTTGGTCCTTTTCCCCGGCTATATAAGCCGCTCCTCTCCTCATTCGCAGGTACGCACACATATACGCGCGAAACCTCTTGTCTTCAGTGCTTCATTTTTCATCGGAGTGCTGACTTGACCGTCGGAGTGCCTTGCCGGGACGTCTCCCGGCTAGGTTGCTAACGGTCATCTTCCTCCCCAGGTCCACCTCCATCCGGTCGAGGGTTCATCCGGCGGCACCTGCTTCCTACCATTCGAAGTACACCCTACGCCCGCTGCCATTCTGCGCGAGGACATCCAGTCATCGTCCGCGTCACGCCTCTACGCCGTCATCCGGTTGCGGCTCCATCGCGCTCGGCGACAGGATCAATTTGGCGCTAGAAGGAGGGCTTTGCTGCCTGATCGAGAGCGAAGAATGGAAAACCCCAATCCACTGACGGTTACTCTTTCGCCAGAAGAATACGAAATGCTGATGGCTGTCCGGACACAGAAGGCACAACAATCACATCCGCCAACCGGTAGTCAGAGAGCCCGGCTCCCTGGGCCCTCTATGCGGGGAAATGCGGAAGGTATGGCTGTTCAGCCTGACCCCTTCATTCCTAAGTTTCCCCAAGCACTTTTTAGGAACGAGGCCCAATCGGCCCCGACCGAAGCTTCAGCGTCCAGCCGGGCGCATCAGGCGCGCCCCGATAAAGGGAAGGGGTTGGCCGACCCCGCGGCGGCCCGCCCGACTCACAGTCCTTTCTCTCCACAAATTCTTAGGGACCCCGTTCCCAAGCATCTGCGATTCTTCACCATGCCTGAGTATTCGGGGGCCAGCGACCCCGAGGAACACGTCATGAAGTTCGAGAGCGCCGCCCAGCTGCACCAATACCCGGAGGGCGTCAAATGCCGTGCTTTCCTGACAACCCTCTCCGGGCAGGCTCAACGATGGTTTGACGGACTCCCGAGCGGATCAGTCGGGAGTTTCGCAGAAGTTAAGCGGCTGTTCCTGCAACATTTTGCAAGCAGTCGGAGGCATCATAAGACCAGCCTCAACTTGTTCTCGCTGAAGCAAGGTCCGAAAGAATCACTCCGGGCCTACATCTAGAGGTTCAATGGAGTAGCTATCGAGGTGCCCAACACCACGCCCGAAGTGCTGATCGCCGCCTTCTCACAAGGGCTCCAAGAGGGTGATTTCTTTCGATCCCTGATCAGGAAACCACCGAAGGATTTCGACAGCCTACTCGGGAAGGCTGTTAAGTATATCAACGTGGAGGAAGCGCAAGCCGCCTGGAGGAAGGAAGTAATAGTTAGCCCACAACCCGCACCTCAACACAACAGATCGCCAGGAGGACCGATTCGCAGTCCCCGACCGGCTGATCGGCCGGGAATGAGACCCCAGCAAGTGCAGGTGGCACAGGGGAGATGGCCCAACCGATGGGCACCATATTGTGCGTTTCACCAATGCAATACGCACAACACGGAAGACTGCCGAGCGGGCGGCAGAGCTCGGACCCCACTCGGCAGGGGCCAAGGACGGCAAACCCCGCAGGGGCGTGGGCGGGGTCAGGAAGCCACAGCTCAACAAAGACAAAGGCATGATACCCCCGCCGCTCGGCAATTGTTTTCTCAGCCCGAGCAGGAAGAGGCGGAAGAACTTGACGAAGATTAAGCAAATCACCAGAACGCCGTCCGAGGAGGCGTCAATGTGATTTCCGGCGGCCCGACCGGAGGCGACTCCAACCGAGCCAGGAAGACGCAGGTGCGCCGACTGAAAATTCACCAAGTCGGAGTCAGCACCTCTCAAGCTCAAGGGCCCCAAATCAGCTGGGGGCCACAGGATTTACAAGGATTGGAGGTGCCGCATGACGACCCGCTGGTCATCACGGCTGTCATCGCCAACTACGAAGTCCACCGCACCATTGTGGACACCGGCAGCTCGGTAAACATTTTATATAAACGAGCTTTCGATCAACTGCAAATTGACTTATCGCAGCTGGAGACGGTGGCTACTCCCCTGTTCGGATTTACGGGGAACGAAGTACGGCCGATTGGACAAATACGGCTAGCCGTCTCACTTGGAGAAGAGCCACTCAAGAGAACCCGGTGGACCACGTTTCTGATTGTGGATGCGCCAGCTGCCTACAACGCCATCCTCGGTCGACCAGCTCTCAACGAATTCAAAGCGGTAGTCTCCACCTACTACCTCAAGGTGAAGTTTCCGGTCGGCGACAGGGTCGGCGAGGTAAAGGGCAATCAGACCGTGGCCCGGCGCTGCTACGCTGATGATGTCCGGACGGGAAGGTCAGAAAGCAAGGCGGGCAGGTAGCAGCTGCAACATGGTGCAAGCCTCCCCCTGGGCAGAATTGAGGGAGGACAAAGAAGAGGTACAACTTTTGCCCGGGCGGGAGGATACCAAGATACAAATTGCTGCAGGACTTTCCGAGGAGCTGAAGCAATCCCTAATTGACTCCCTCGCTCGGAATCAAGACGTATTTGCCTGGTCGGCGAAAGACTTAAAGGGAGTCCGGCCAGAAATAGCAGAGCATCAATTGCACGTGCACCCGGGTGCGCGGCCAGTGAAGCAGCGAAAGAGGGACCACAGCGCCGCTCAGAATAAAGTCATCCGGGCGGAGGTTGAAAGACTATTGGAGGCAGGACACATCCGGGAGGTCCAGTTCCCTGCCTGGCTGGCCAATGTGGTGCTGGTATCCAAACCCAACGACAAGTGGCGGGTATGCATTGATTTCCGAGACCTTAATCGTGCCTGCCCGAAAGATTGCTACCCGCTCCCGCGAATTGATCAAATGGTAGACTCGACGGCCGGCAGCGAATTCATATTAATGCTGGACGCGTACCAGGGATACCACCAAGTACCGCTGGCTGCTGATGATCAGGAGAAGGTTAGCTTCGTCATGGCGGACGGCACCTACTGCTACACCGTCATGCCGTTCGGCCTCAAGAATGCGGGGGCCACTTACCAAAGAATGATGAACAAGGTGTTCCGATCACAGATGGGGCGTAACGTCGAAGTATACGTCGACGATATTCTGATCAAGACTGCCCGGGCAGAAGAACTAATCCCCGACGTTGAAGAAACTTGCCAGACTCTACGGCGGTTCGGCCTGAAGCTTAATCCGGCCAAATGTTTATTCGGGGCTCGAAGCGGGAAGTTCCTCGGCTATATAGTGACCGAGCGGGGAATCGAAGCGAATCCGGGCAAAGTAAAGGCCATCATGGAGATGCCGCCTCCAAGGAATCTCAGAGAAGCTCAAAGGCTGATGGGGCGAATAACGGCCTTGTCAAGGTTCATTTCCCGGTCAGCCGAGCGGGGTCTGCCATTCTTCAAGACCTTACGCCGGGCCACCAAATTTCAGTGGGACGCAGAGTGTGACAAAGCCTTCGAGGAGTGAAAGTTTATCTATCCGAGCTACCGACACTATCCCGGCCGGAGCCTAATGAGAGTTTATATGTATACTTGGCGGCTTCCTCCGACTCGGGTAGCATGGTGTTGGCCCGGCAGGATAAAACTGAGCAAAGGCCGGTGTACTTCTTTGCCCACTTATTCAAGGGTGCCGAGTGTCGGTACACGACACTCGAAAAATTGGGCTACATACTGTTCTTGGCCGCCCGGCGGCTCAGACCATACTTCTTATCTCACCCAATTACTGTATTGACTAACAGTAACTTGGGTCGGGTGCTCACAAACCCAGACGCCTCAGGGCGGTTAGTCAAATGGACAACCGAGCTGAGTGAGTATGACATACAATATCAACCCCGACCGGCTATCAAGGCTCAAGCCTTAGCCGATTTTCTGACGGAATGACATCCTGACGAAGCCGAGGGCGTATGGAAGGTGTACGTGGTCGGGGCATCTTCTCGACAAGGAAGCGGAATCGGCGTTCTCATGGTTTCACCCGAAGAAGAACGGCTCNTCGGCCTCAAGAATGCGGGGCCACCTACCAAAGAATGATGAACAAGGTGTTCCGATCACAGATGGGGCGTAACGTCGAAGTATACGTCGACGATATTCTGATCAAGACTGCCCGGGCAGAAGAACTAATCCCCGACGTTGAAGAAACTTGCCAGACTCTACGGCGGTTCGGCCTGAAGCTTAATCCGGCCAAATGTTTATTCGGGGCTCGAAGCGGGAAGTTCCTCGGCTATATAGTGACCGAGCGGGGAATCGAAGCGAATCCGGGCAAAGTAAAAGCCATCATGGAGATGCCGCCTCCAAGGAATCTCAGAGAAGCTCAAAGGCTGATGGGGCGAATAACGGCCTTGTCAAGGTTCATTTCCCGGTCAGCCGAACGGGGTCTGCCATTCTTCAAGACCTTACGCCGGGCCACCAGATTTCAGTGGGACGCAGAATGTGACAAGGCATTCGAGGAGCTGAAAGCTTATCTATCTGAGCTACCGACACTTCCCGGCCGGAGCCGAATGAGAGTTTATATGTATACTTAGGCTTCCTCCGACTCGGGCAGCATGGTGTTGGCCCGGCAAGAAAAACTGAGCAAAGGCCGGTGTACTTCTTTGCCCACTTATTTAAAGGAGCCGAGTGTCGGTATACGACACTCGAAAAATTGGGCTACATACTATTTTTTAAGCCGCCCGGCGACTCAGACCATACTTCTTATCTCACCCAATTACTGTATTGACTAACAGTAACTTGGGACGGGTACTCACTAATCCAGACGCCTCAGGACGATTAGTCAAATGGACAACTGAGCTGAGTGAGTATGACATACAATATCAACCCCGACCGGCTATCAAGGCTCAAGCTTTAGCCGATTTCCTCACGGAATGGCATCCTGATGAAGCAGAGGGCGTATGGAAGGTGTACGTTGATGGGGCATCTTCTCAACAAGGAAGTGGAATCGGCGTTCTCATGGTTTCACCCGAAGAAGAACGGCTGCACCTGTCCGTGCGGCTAGAACACCAGGCGACTAATAACGAAGCTGAATATGAAGCACTTCTAGCCGGTCTACAGGCCGCCCGGCATGTCGGCGCCACTCGTGTGTGGCTATACTCAGATTTGCAACTGGCTATACAGCAATTGGCCGGTAATTTCGAAGTCAACAGCAGCCGGCTGCAAGAGTACATCGATGCTTATGAACAGCTGAAGGCGGGTTTCAAGGAAGTACTCTTACAGAAGATCCCTCGGGAAAGCAACTTGAAAGCAGATGAGCTAGCCAAACTAGCTAGCGCAGTCGGAGCTTGGGTGGTCCCTCGGCCAGCCAGCCATGCCTTATTCGTAATGCAAATCGAGCAGCAAGCAGAGATCGAATTGGAAACCGACTGGAGAACTCCATTGATTGCATTCATGACCAGAGGAGAAGTACCATCCGACCGGGAGGAGGCTCGGATGCTCAGAAAGAGAGCCGTGCAGTATACCATGGTCGGAGATGTCCTCTATAAACGGGCTCACTCCCGGCCCTTACTCAAATGCCTTGGCAGTGAAGACGCAGATTATGTGCTCCGGGAGATACATATGGGGGTATGCAGTACTCATTCGGGTGGTAGAGCCACCGCCCGGAAAGCTCTGTTGGCTGGGTATTATTGGCCAACTTTGAAGAAGGATGCCGACCGGCTGGCCGTAACATGCATCTCATGTCAAAAACACCAGTGCCTGCCACACCGGCCGACCGAAGTAATGAAGACCTCTGCGGTCTCTTGCCCGTTTGACCAATGGGGCATGGATATCGTGGGTCCCTTTCCGCTTGCTCCCGCTCAGAAGAAGTTCTTGTTGGTCGCGGTGGATTACTTCTCTAAATGGGTGGAAGCAGAGGCGCTGGCCCGGATCACCGAGCAGGCGGTGAGGAAGTTCTTATGGCAAAACATTTTATGCAGATACGGGATCCCCCACAAGTTGGTTTCTGACAACGGTCGGCAATTTTCCGGGAAGAAAATCAAAGAGTGGTGTTCAGAGTTCGGCATCCAACAGGCCTTTATGTCTGTGGCGTATCCACAAAGCAACGGCCAGGCAGAAGTCGCCAATCGGGAAATCTTGAGAGGGCTCAAAACCAAGCTGGACCATGCAGGAACAAACTGGGTGGAGCAGCTGCCCGGGATCCTTTGGGCAAACAGAACTACACCTAGAGAAGCGACCGGGCAGACGCCTTTCCACCTAGTCTATGGCAGTGAGGCGGTGGTGCCAGTCGAGGTCGGTTGTGAATCTGATCGACGGATGAGCTACGACGAAGGGAATGATGAAAGAAGGCGCTTAGAGCTTGACCTCGTTGAGGAAGTCCGGGAAAAAGCGGCCGCCCGGATGTTCGCGTACCGTCAGCGTATGAAACAAAGATACGACCAGAAGGTGTTGCCGCGCTCGTTTCAAGCCGGGGACCTTGTCTGGAAGCGTATAAAACCGGTCGGTGATGTGAACAAATTACAACCACAGTGGGGCGGGCCCTTCAAGGTGGTAAAGAAATTGCATTCAGGCGCTTACTACTTGGAGGATGAACACGGCAAAAGGCTTGACCGACCGTGGAGTGCCCTACACTTGAAAATGTACAGAGAGCCCTAGAGTGATGAAATCTTGTAAAAGCAGCATTCTATCTGCAATAAAACGCTCTCCCGACCGAAATTATAGGTCGGCCACACAAGGCAAGTAATACCTGGATGGGACGCAGCTGACGCGTCGTACCCTCCAGAAGCCTGAGTCGGCGACTGACCGTAAGCGTCAGCCCACTTGGAAGCCTGGTCTGGTTCCTAGTCGGAAGCGTGGCGGCCCACGCTGAAGATTGGCCCATCCGGAAGCCTGAAGCGGTGTCCGGTCGGATGCGTGGCGTCCCACGCGGAAGGTCGGCAGCCTTTGGAAGCCTGAGTCGGCAACTGACCGTAAGCGTCAGCCCACTCGGAAGCCTGGACTGGTTCCTAGTCGGAAGCGTGGCGGCCCACGCGGAAGATTGGCCCATCCGGAAGCCTGAAGCGGTGTCCGGTCGGATGCGTGGCGTCCCACGCGGAAGGTCGGCAGCCTTTGGAAGCCTGAGTCGGCGACTGACTGTAAGCGTCAGCCCACTTGGAAGCCTGGACTGGTTCCTAGTCGGAAGCGTGGCGGCCCACGCTGAGATTGGCCCATCCGGAAGCCTGAAGCGGTGTCCGGTCGGATGCGTGGCGTCCCACGCGGAAGGTCGGCTCCCTTTGGAAGCCTGAGTCGGCGAATGACCGTAAGCGTCAGCCCACTTGGAAGTCTGGACTGGTTCCTAGTCGGAAGCGTGGCGGCCCACGCGGAAGATTGGCCCGTCCGGAAGCCTGAAGGGTGCCCGGTCGGATGCGTGGCGTCCCACGCAGAAGATCGGCTCCCTTTGGAAGCCTGAGTCGGCGATTGACCGGAAGCGTCAGCCCACTCGGAAGCCTGGACTGGTTCCTAGTTGGAAGCGTGGCGGCCCACGCGGAAGATTGGCCCGTCCGGAACCCTGAAGAGGTGCCCGGTCGGATGCGTGGCGTCCCACGCAGAAGATCGGCTCCCTTTGGAAGCCTGAGTCGGCGATTGACCGGAAGCGTCAGCCCACTCGGAAGCCTGGATTGGTTCATAGTCGGAAGCGTGGCGGCCCACGTGGAAGATTGGCCCATCCGGAAGCCTGGGAAGCCTTACATATTTATGGGTATGGTTTAGTTCTCCGACCGGGCCTGTGGCGACCCACACCCCTCAATCGGACCAATCATCAGGCTAACTTATCCATTTTTCATAACTTGGTTTAGTTCTTCGACCGGGCGTGTGGCGACCCACACCCCTCATTCAGATCAACCAATCGTCACCTTGCGCAACCATTTTTCCTGCGCTTATTTCGGCTCTCTGGTCTGGTTTAAAGTGATCAATATCCCCCACCCGGCCAGTTGAGCAACATTTGCTTAGTCATTATCCAAATAATGCATCAAAGAAAAAACTTTCATTGATAATTGACTAGGAAGCATTACAAAAAAGCGAGCCCCAACCGGTGGCTCAGGAATACAGGGAAAATTTTCAGGTAAAAGGCTGGAAGAAGTCCTTAGGAAGTAGCTCCTTAACCCGGCTGACTTGGACGACATTGGCGGGGAGGTCGGCAGGCAGATAGCCGCTCTCTTGAAGCTGCAGAACGGCGCTGTTTAACCCCATCTGGAACATACCAGATGTCCGCTGGCCCAGCTTCTGGCCGAACTCTGTAGAGTTAATGTAGGCCAGACGATGTGCGTCCATCCGAGCGGGCTCGCCTGCTTGATGCAGCTTCAGGCTGTCAATTTCCGCCCTGAGGTTAGCTAGCTCTCTATCCTTCTCCTCCAGGGCAGCAGTTTGAGAGGCCAGTATTCCTTCAGACAACTGGAGCTCGTCTCCCCGAATGTCTAAGGCCTTCTCTTTGGCATTCAAGTCTGACTCCCGAGTCGCCAGCTCCTGCTCTTTCGCGTTCAGGGTCGCCTGGAGCTCCTCCGAGGACTTCATCATTTTGTCCAGCTCCGCCTTCAAGGCTTGAGCCTCGACAGCCTTCTTGTCGAGGTCCGAGCGGGCACGGCGCTGCACGACCAGAGCCTTCTTCCTCTCCTGCTCAAGGGTTGCATGCAGAGAGGAGGATCGGGCATATGCCCGCTCGGCTGCCTCCGCTCGGGTGGTTTCCTCCGTCAGCAACGCCTCAGCAGAACGGAGTTTTTCTTTAAGGTCCAATATCTCCGAGCGGAGAATAGCTGTACCCGCCTCGCCGGCCGGAAGATTGTCGTGCGACTGGCGGAGCTCCAATTCCTCGAGCTGCCGTTCGGCCGCTCGGCGTCCCCTGGCGTTGAGGACCAAGGAATAGGCGACGCTCGAACAGGAGGCCCAAAACTACAATAAAAGTGTTAGTAGGAAGCAGGTTAATTAAGCATCAAAGCAGTGGACTTACATGCGTAGCGTCCTGAAAGAATTGGTCGGCCAGCCGGATCGGGGGTCGGGAAGTCTCCTCCCTCATACCCTGCTCCCAGCAGTCCGCCAATTCCCCGTAAAGAGTAAGGCGCTGCTGGACCTCACTGGGGGTCGCTGGGTCGAGCGAAGGGAGATATACGCCATAGGCGCACGGCTGCGAGCGGCGTCCTCCCGAGCGAGGCGAAGCCGGTGCTCCAGCCGACCGGCTCGCTTCAGCCGGGCTGGCAGTTGCCTCTGTAGGTTGAGATTGAGAGCCCGAAGCAGAAGTCCTCGGGCGCCTCTTCAAAGGCTGCGGGTCGGGAGAATCAGAAGAGGACCGACCTACCTCCGTCGGTTCCTCTATGCGGATAGAAGCACTGGCCTTCCGCTTGGAAGGCACGGACTTCTGCACGGAAGGCTGAACCTTCTGCTTGCCGGAAGATTTTGCAGGGACAGGAGATTTGGACGAGCCGACCGGCTCCCTAGAACCAGTCGCCGCTGGTTGGGTAGGAGCCTGAGGGGCGGGCTCCGCGCTCTCTGGAACCGGGGGTTGGTCTGGCAGACCGGCCTGGCGCAGGCGCAGTTGTTCGGCTGCCCGGGCGTTTAACTCTGCGTCTGCCAGGCCCAGGGCCTCATCAAGGGCCGCTTCCCACATCATCTCGGCTGCAAAAACATAGGATATTAAGTTAGGGAAAAAGGAATACGAAACAAAAAAGGACTTACAGAAAGTGCCGGGCAGGGCGGCAGGCACTCGGCTCAGCCCAAATATGTACAAAACGGCGTCATTGAGAAGTTTCATGCCGTCGAAGTGAAGGCCCCCGAGTCGAGAAACAGCTAGGGTAAATAGTGGGTCGGATTTAAAATTTTTTAAGGGAGCTATAAAGGGCAGGTCTTCCACCCATCCGATCGGGAACCCGGGGCTGGTCGGGGAGCTTATAAAAAAGAAATGGGTTTTCCATCCCTTATTCGAGGAAGGAATATTCTCCACTATGGATAACTTGGCTCGGGCTTGGAGAAAGAAATTCCCGGCCTCCTGTTTCTTTGGGTAATAAAAGAAGTAAAGAACCTCCGGTCGGAGGGGGACTCGGTAAAGGGTAAAAAGAACTATTATGTTGCACACTATGCGAATAGCGTTGGGAGAGAGCTGGAAGATAGGCACATGGAAAAAGTTACAGAAGTCTACAATAAAGGCATGAACAGGGTAGCGCAGGCCAGACATATGTTGGTCCCGGAAAAACACAAAGAAACCAGTCGGTGGCTGGTGTGGTCGGTCAGCCTTTGTAGGAACGGCAATATGGTAATTTTCTGGGATATTGTAGGCCAGCCGGAGGTCGGAGGTCGTCTCGTCGTAAAGGGAAGACTCGACAGAGGTGTACCAAGTAGGGGCAGCCATTGGAGTAGAAAGAAAGGGCGACAGGAAGAAAGGGAAGAAGAGGGAGAATCTGACCGTAGGTGGTGGTGGAAAGGATTAACCGGCGGAGGAGACGAGGGCGACAGCAGCACGCGAAGACGGCGCCAAGAGCGAGAGGGACCGAGAGTAGAAGGAAAACAGCGAAGGAGCAAATGAGGGTTTCGGCGAAGAGGAAGGCCTATTTATACGTAGGCCGGAAGAAGGGAGGCCGTCCGATGGCGATCCACGTGTACGGAGATCGCCCCATCCATGCCAATGAAGCGTCCCACGAATCAGCCTCGAAAAGACACGCCGTGGGTGCTGACGCCGCCTGCATCGGCGACAGGGCGCGTCGTCGTGTCGGCCAGCCGGAAGCTGCCGCGTGGCGGAAAGAATTACGCGCGTTAATGGCCATTAAAAGCTCGTAATCATGGAGAGAGATCGCATCCCGGTCGGCCAACCAGCGGGCGCCACGTGGCCCAGATCATTAAAGCGGAGGTGATGCCGTTAAGGCGCCGGTCGCCTCGGGCGTGTCACATCACCTCATTCGACTTAGAATGTCGCGTCTCCATTAATTGACTGACTTGGGCAATCACGAGAAAATCGTCTGGGGCGCATGACACTCCGCCTTTCTTGCGACTCAAGGCAAACGCTCTCCCGCCCAAACATACTCAGCATATCTCTCATCAACTATCAATGTTCGTCCGGTCGGACGCATTCACAATATATGGACGCGTGGCGGCCCACGCTCTTTTCATTCGGGAATAACTTTCGCCTACGCAGGACAGTTTCGGCCCACGCTCCCTTCAGTCGGGAATAGTTATTCTGCTTACGCAGGACAATGCACGAGAACGTGGCGACCTACGTTCCTCCAGTCAAAAGCTTCATCCGATCGGACATCTTCATCATGTCAATGGCTAGTCGGGAATGCGTGGCGGCCCACGCTCCCCCATTACTCCTCGTCCGGTCGGACATCGTCACTTAACAAGATGGCGCGTGGCGGCCCACGCCCATCTCGACTAACAATCTTCTTCCGCCCGGACAGGGTAGGCATACTCAACACCAGCTATTGAGCATCGTGTTAAGCCGGCCGAATATTAAAAGGGCAAAATCGCTCGGCCGCAGAGTGATTGTACACACACTTATAGTCCAGTCAGTCGGACTGATCGCCTCCTTCGACTAGACTTGAGGGGAAGGCTATTGATCCCGCCCTATCTTTGGCACCGTACGGACAGCCATCGTGGCAAACGGCCTGGCCAACTTCAGGATCCACTTCAATGTACGGGTAGCCAACTCGACTAACATCTTGACCGGTCCCAGGGTCTTCGCCGACCGGTCAAACCTAGCCGGCCACATTAAGGCTTACACGCCTCATCCGGCCGGTCAAACCCGGCCGGCCACAATAAGGCTTACACGCCTCATCCGGCCGGTCAAACCCGGCCGGCCACATTAAGTCTTACACGCCTCATCCGGCCGGTCAAGCCCGACCGACCGCATTAAGGCTTACACTCGTACTCGTTCATCCGAGTGCATCCGCCCGGCAGTCCTTTACACAGGCTTGAAATCCAGCCGGGCGGGCCATCCCTGTGTTCGCTCGGACACTCTCTCGGAATCCCCCTGGGGTACAGACCGAATACACCTGCACCAGCTGCAGATAACAGGCTATCACCATTCGTGTGAACTGACACTCCGATTTACCGCAACCTGTCTTTGTCCTCACATAAGACAAACATTATACGACAGAAGGTTGGTTACAAATCGACCTCACCATACCATATCTTCTGATCCTGTCAGAAGATCCTGACACAGGTCATACGCCAAACGACCTAGCCATACCATATCTTCTGATCATGTCAGAAGATCCTGACACAGGTCATACACAAATCGATCTCACCATACCATATCCTCTGACCCTGTCAGAAGATCCTGACACATGTCAGACTTGGTCCTTTTCCCCGGCTATATAAGCCGCTCCCCTCCTCATGATCAGGTACGCATACATACACGCGCGAAACCTCTCGTCTCCAGTGCTCCATTATTTTCCTTATTCATCGGAGTACTGACTTGACCGTCGGAGTGCCTTGCCGGGACGTCTCCCGGCTAGGTTGCTAACGGTCATCTTCCTCCCCAGGTCCACATCCATCCGGTCGAGGGTTCATCCGGCGGCATCTGCTTCCTACCATTCGAAGGACGTCCTACGCCCGCTGCCATTCTGCACGAGGACATCCAGTCATCAGTCCACGTCACGCTTTTACACCGTCATCCGGTTGCGGCTCCATCTTGCTCGGCGACAGGATCATACACATTTTTTTTTGTAAAAAGTTATTGCTTTACAATTCTTGTTCACGAGCTATTTGAGTGATTGCGCGATGCCACTCGTGAGCTAGGCCGTGGCTCGCGGGGCTGTTGGCCTAGGTCGGCCGCTGAGCAAGGACAATTGAGGGTGGAGTTGTGTCAAAGAAAGTGGAAGATTTTCCGTCCGATTTGAATAGATAAAAAAAACATAAAAAGTGATTCGACGATAGATTCATTTATCCATCCATTACTCAATGATAAGTAAACAATGAAAATGATGAATAATTCATCCTTCTTCAAATTTTTTCTTAATTTTTTCAATTGGCAACAGGTAAACAAAGCATTCACACTTGACCAATCCAAAACTTGAGCCTATATTAATATAAGTACTAAAGATTGATAATATTTTAAAATAAATGGTCTTAATGGAAATTATATAAACTGAAGAAAATATAACAATCGGGGGCCTATATGCAAAATTTTCTTCCCAAAAAAGGAAAAAGGAATATTTGCCTCCTTTCCCTTTACAGTACGTAGTAGTCAAAGACTGGTCAATCGGTCGTGATCGAGTCGCACTCGCCAGAGATTGAGTAGAGCGCTGTCTCCGATTCCGTCCACCAACATGGAGCTAGGGGCGGCGGCGCATCCGTCGCAGTTGAGCTTTTTCTTAATGGCGTCTTCCGTCGCCGAGAAGCTTCCAGCTTCTGAGGAACCTGCTCCTCCCTTCCGTTCATGGCAACTGCTTGGTAGGCGCCATTTACCTGATTTAAGAAATTGACTTGTGCTAGGGTTTCATGAGAGTGAGTTGTGCTCGTTCATCTTCTAAAAGAACGCCCTTTCTTTCAAGGCACATTCCATGGTGCCCTAATTTGTTTTAATGCTTGTTGTTTTGCCTTCGCACCGCCTACACTCGACAACAGTTACCTTCCATTTTGCTATTCAAGAATGGGTCTCCTCAGTAGGTGTTTCCTTCTTCTCCTTTTGGCGGCCTCGTTCAGCGCTTCAATTGCCTGTTCCAATGGAGAATGCCAGGCAAGTGCAGTTTTGCTAGTTGTTTTTAGCTTTGCCCTTTGCTGCCTGTATTCTGCTTGCAAGTTCTAAGGGCAATTTGTTTCTTTTAGTGAAGAATTTCTATTTCAGTTAAACACATTTGAAGCAAAACTTTATGCAGTTACTTGATGATTGCTCTTCGGACAGTGATTGCCAGGCAGGGTTGTATTGTTTCTCCTGCGGTATCTTTGATTCAGTGTGTGTGCGGCAAACTGCATCGGATCAATTCCTGATTGTGGTATGTTTCTTCTTGTACACTCAATTTCTTCTCTTATTGGTAAATTAATTAAGACAACTTCTTCTTTGCTATTCATAGTATGTCTCTACTGGTTGATCTATATAACTATGTTTTTATTTTCTTGTTGTAATCTGCATGTTATAGTTCAAATTACTCAATCACGTCACCTAGTATTAGAAGATGGTGGGAAAAAAAATATTATGCTCCACAATGAGTAGCCTTTGTCTTCTTTCACTACAGTAAAATATAAAGATTTTTGTTGTGGTGCATATCTAGGATATATTTTGATACGATTAGTTGTATCTAAATTGGGAAGTGATAATTGATACACAATTCATATTTGAATTGTGTATCAATCTCATATTCTTTGTTTCAGCTATCCACTTAACGTGGTGTGAATATAAATTGATTAAACGACAAGATGCACTGAAAACTTTTGTTCATGTTTATTTTGTTGGATTTACATGATATTATTCTTTTTCCCGAGTAGTCTGAACATTAAGCTTTGAGATCTCTTTGTAACTTCATCAGACTAGGCTAGGCTAGGCTAGACTAGGCTATGCTAGGCTGGTTAAAACCAGGAGTAGTGTCACATACGGCTGCGGCGACGTAAAATAATGTTCGTCTGTATAGCATCACAACATATCTTTTGGGACGTAACCTTTCACCAAGAAGTTTTTGTGCATTGTACATGGAGCACCTTAGTCACTTGCAGCTCGTCCTAGACGAGACAATTCAATCATTCCACCTGCTGCCTCGAAAAGGTAAAATGTTTTTTAGCAGCATAATTAGTACTATCTGTCCGTAATTTAATTAACACTGTTATGACTTAATTATTGTTGTCTTGTTTTTACTCGAAACGAACACACTCACTAATTAATGTATATATTCTTGTGAAAAAAGTCAAACCATAGTATTTATCCTCCCATCAAATCTTTGCAACCGCCAAACTCCGTAAAATTAATTAATTAATTAATGTTGCCTCTCTGCTCCCCAACCAATCCAAGGTGGAAAATTATCTTACACACCGTCACGTTTGTAAAGTTAGGCCCCCCATCTCCCGCCTTCAATAATTAATGAAATTAATAAAAGAATTACATTAATAAGCTCGCCGCTCTGTAACAGAAAAGCCCCGGGGGCTTTTCTCATGAAAGCCCAGAGGCAAGGGTGCAATGGTTAGGCCCTTCAATGGATAACCAAGAGATCTAAAGGTGTATTATTGGAGATTTTTCCTCCAGTGAGAAGCGGGTCTAAGAGCACTAGTTAAAGAAGTTGAGATTCTTCAATACACCGCAGTTGAGATTTGAACTTTAGATCCCTTAATTATCGGTTGAAAGACCTAACCATTGCGACATTGCCTCTAGGCTTTTCTGTTACAAGGCGGCGAGCTCATTAATGTAGTTCTTTTATTAATTTCATCAATTATTCGAGGCAGGAGATGGTGGGCCTGACTTTAGGGTTTATGCAGTGTGTATGATGATTTTCCGCTTCGGATTGGCGGGGCGGAGCAGAGAAGCAATATTAATTAATTTTGCGAAGTTTGGCAGCGACAAAGATTTGATGGAGGTTCAATACTACGATTCAACTTTTTTCACAAGAATATATACATTAATTTTGCGTGTGTTCATTTCGAGTAAAAACAGGATAACAATAATTAAGTCATGACAGTATTAATTAAATTACTAGATAGATAGTATTAATTATGCTACTAAAAAGCATTTTACCTTTCCGAGGCAGCGGGTGTGATGATTAAATTGTCTCGTCTAGGGTGAGCTGTAAGCGACTAAGGCGCTCCATGCATAAAAACTTCTCGGCGAAAGGTCACGTCCCAAAAGATATGTTGTAATGCTATGTAGACCGAACATTATTTTACGTCGCCGCGGCCGTATGTGACACTACTCCTAGTTTTAACTAGCCTAGCCTAACCTAGTCTGATGAAAGTTACAAAGAGATCTCAAATCTCATATTCTTTAATGCTTAGTCTGATGAAAAGAGCATGTTTTTTTTTTCAAAGAAGCATTCTAATGGGGATGCATGTCAATTATAAGAAGCAATGTTTTTTTTTGAAAAACATGTTTATTTTGTTGGATTTATATGATATTATTCTTATGTCCATTCATCTTACCGTATATGAATAAGTGAAAGATACATAGAACCGTGACATTGCTTGTAGTAGATTTCAAAAATTAACTTGTCTCACAGCCATTTCATCATTCCATTTCATGTCTTTTAGTTAACAAGTTATTCTTTTGGTTTCTTTTGACACAGAATAACTCCTTGCCCTTCAATCAATATGCATTTCTCACAACCCACAATTCTTTTGCTATCACCGGAGAACCTTCTCGAACGGGAATCCCACGAGTTACATTTGCAAGTCAAGAGGACAACGTCACTCAACAGTTAAATGTAGGGCTCTAATATATCTGAATATTCTACACGCTGTCTCTATAAATTTTCTTTGTGACATTATTGTCTTGTAATCCTTCAACTGGCAGAATGGTGTTAGAGCTTTGATGTTAGATACATATGACTTTGATGGTGACATATGGTTGTGCCATTCAAATGGTGGAGAATGCAATGCTTTTACTGCTTTTGTAAGTATGCATTATAAAAAATTGGCATTTATTACCCATCTATTCTGTTTGTCAGTTTACTTTGTTTTTATTTCTATTCATCTTTCAATTTACTATCCATAGTTTGTAAAATTAGCATTGACCAGTCAAAAAATCTTTAGTTTCAATCATGGCAAATCTCTGAGTGTGGAATTGGGAATAACAAAATAAAAAGGACAAAATTATTGAAGAAAAGAATATTGAAAATATAAGATTCCTGTTAAATATTCTTATTAATAGACAATTATTATTACATAATACTCTTATGGATTATAATAATTTTATCTATTACTAATGTTATTTTGCTATTCAATCATTACTATTTCTTCTATGCATTATTAATTCAAATATTAGCTAACTTTTTTTTTAGTTATTTGATTTTATCTAATAATTATAAAATTATTATATCTAAAATAGACTAAATAGTAGAACTGAATAATTCTAATTTGTGATGTATAATTGTGATTCCAAGGTGGTGATAAATATAATCCATGGCACTGAAGATCCTCTATGGTCATGCAAAATGTTTTATGTTATCCTTTTTTGGTCAAATATATGTTTTTATTTAATCATGCATGTGTGCCACACACATATAAAGAATTGTATCTAACTATGCTAGATTAACTGCACTAGTTTTTGTGGTTTGACAACTGACCACCCGAGTCGGACGAGCTAAAAATGGGCCGTGCTTGAAACCAGACTATTGTCTACTACAATTTTGTTTGTTCTGCAAAAGCAAAGAGCTAATGACATACATCTTTTTCCAGGAACCAGCTATAGATACTATGAAGGAAATTGAGGCATTCTTGTCTTTGAATCCATCAGAAATTGTCACATTGATCTTAGAAGATTATGTTAAGACTCCAAATGGATTAACAAAACTTTTCAATGATTCGGGTTTGCTGAAATACTGGTTCCCAGTTTCCAACATGCCCCAAAACGGTCGAGACTGGCCTTTAGTAAGTGACATTGTTGCAAACAACCAGTGTTTGATTGTCTTTACGTCTATCAAATCCAAGCAAGACACAGAAGGTATAGCCTATCAGTGGAACTACATGGTCGAAAACCAGTGTAAGCAGCATCATTTTGAATATGTGATTGAGCTCATGAAAATATGATGCGATTTGCATTCCTCTTGAAAAAAATCTCTTGTTTTCATATGGATGAATGGTGTCCTTTTACTCAGTTTTGCACTTCCTGTTACCTCTCTTCTTTGGGCATTTCTATATTGAAGTGATTTATAAATGTTTTCAGTGCACTTAACCGGGAAACACCTAAAGTTATGAATAATGTTTGATTTTGTTACAGAATTCTCGATTGATTCTGAAACTTTTAACTTGAGTTATGAATCATTTACTTTTATCTACAAATTTCTTAGTATTCTTCTTTAAAATGCTGTAGATGGAGATGGTGGCATTAAAGCTGGGAAATGCTTCAACCGTGCTGAATCTGCTCCTCTAGATGACACAAGCAAATCTCTTGTACTAGTTAACTATTTCCCCTCAATACCAATTCAGCAAATTGCATGTGAGCACAACTCCGAGCCACTCCTTGATATGCTAATTACATGCCATGGTGAAGCTAGAAACCGATGGGCAAACTTTGTGGCTGTTGAATTTTACAAGGTAAGTTAGATGCCTCCCCCCTCTATTACTGCGATAACACATGATACACATTAATTGAGCATGAATCACAAGGAGACACATAAAGCAATCTGAAATATCAAGAGCATCAGGAGATATTCGTAATAGATCCTATTTCTGAATTTATTGAGTTACTGTTGTAAAAATCAATGCCATTCATTAGGTTCATGTGCTCAGATTGTTTGATGCACTTATTATAGACTGCAGGAGTTCTATGCATCTAGACATCGAATTGTTCTAAAAGAAAGAGGATGACAACATGAGAATTCTAATATCTAAATATCAAATTCATTTTCAGAGAAGCGATGGAGGAGGAGTGTTTGGGGCAACAGATATGCTTAATGGCAAATTGCTATGTGGACGTTCTGATGTACATTTATGTACCGTAAGTTCTTCAATTATGTTTTTGCTATTTTTTTTACGAGTTGCAAAACTAGGACTGTAAAATTCTGTGTACATGGTCCTGAATTTCACTTTTCTAAAACTAAAACATTTAGCAAATATATTTCACTGTTTCAATTGCTTGTGGTACTCCTTCTCGATACTTCACTGCAAGCTTTTTTTACTGGGCCAATTTGTTCATTTTTTGGATGCATAGATTCACTGTTTAGCTAAAGTAAGAGCAATGAGATCTCATGGCTTTTTGTGTAGGATTGTTTATTCGATTATAACTTATTTGTAGATGTGAGTTTGTCTGGTTTTATTATGACCACGTGTAGACACCGACGAAATCAAGAATCCTAGATCTCTAATGCTTAATAAAGTTCAGAGTTATCGTGTCGCTGAACATTGATAGTGTCCTCATTTAGCTGATTCCAACTCACTTTCCACCTTTTTATTAAAAAGTGTAGATGCCCCATTGTTGGAATTCAGTGAACTGATCCAAAAGAAACTTTGCCGGTTTCGTCAAGACTTCTCTGAACATTCTCGCTGCTAAAAATTATTATGTTCCAAGTGAAACCAGTTATTGGTTACTTCAATGCTTAGAGATTGAAAGTACTAATCTTTTTCTATTACCTTTGTACATGCAGGCCGGCTCTCCTTCATGAACTGGTCAGTTGCAGCAATGCCGACGCTCTTTCTGCAGAACATCACTACTGGTATAAGATGGATTTCCTCTTTTCTCTCTGAATTAAGAAAAAATAACTGCTGCGTAGTCAAAATTAGTATCGCAACATTCCAATATCAACGAAGAACAGAAAAAAAATCTCTTTTTAACTTTTCTTCGATATCACTTGGTTAAGTCATTTCTTTACAGTGATGTGCTGAGTTCATGGAAGAATGAATTTTGTGTGAGGATAATGTGAGTCCAATTATTTGTGGTTATTTACACCATGGGACCTCAAAATATCACGATAGCTCATTGATATGTAGGAAGCCCATCTAGGCATAGATATGTTTTATATCAGGACAAAATCCCATAAATACAAATCAGTGCTATTGTATAATGGGACCATTTAGATGGAGAAAGCAAGTCAATTTATGTCTGAAAATTGATGGAAACTTGAAACTTGAGATTTGAGTAGTACCATCTTCTCTGAGATCTGCATTGACGGAAGCTTCATTCACCTCACCGGGGCTATCTTATGGAAGGAGAAAGATCTCCAGTACTATTTCAGATTTTTTGAAAAATTAAACAAACACTGACTGCATATGGGACCTCCTGCACATATGTATGAAACTTCACTGAGTACAGTGGGGGGAAGCAGATTCCAGACAGCTTAAGGACATTTAGGAGAACATAACATCTCAAGAACACAGAAAAACTTAAGTGGCACTCAGAGCTGTCCCTAAATTATATGATACCTGACACATCATATGATCTTCGAGCCCACTCAATCTCTCAAGAACACAACAAACCATGGCCATTGGAATAGAAAAAAACACAAGTGGCACTCAAAACTATCTGCAAATTATGAGGTCTCTACATTGCTCACTGAATCTCTCAGATTTGTAGTTGTTTAGGGAGAATAAGTGTTGTTGCAGTGCTTAAGATGCAGTGCTTGATATTGCTGTTTTCCTCTTGATAACTTCGATATTTGTAGTTGCAAAGACAGGCAAGCCATCTGAGAGATCTTCTTGGGCATAGATATTCTTCAGTTCGAATAGATCATCATCGCCATCTTCCTCGTCATCGTGATTGATCTCTTCCCTCCTGGCCTTGGTGAAGTGAGTAAAATCTTTGCTTGCTCTTGTGAATGGCAGTTGATGGTGGCCTCGACGGAACCAATCTCGTCGAAGGCGGTCATCGCTGATGGTCTCGTTGATCACCCGCTTGCTCTCCTCGCCGCCGGGCCTGCTTCCCCAGGTCTCGAAATCACTCAAGGTGATTCCTCTCTGGCTGCTGGGGCTCGCAAAGCTGCTACTGCCGCAGAAATTGGCACTGCTCTTGCTGCTTTGATAACTGAGAGCGTCGCTTCTTCTTCTTCGTCGTCGTCTTTCACTCTGCTCCGCACGGCAATTCTGCATTTCTTTGCTCTCCTTGGCTTCCTCCCCGGCGGTGGAACTGGGGTTCAGGCACTTGAGCGTCTTCCTGGGAGTAGCTTGGTTGAAGAAATGGTTTAGATAACTCACAAGCTTGGCACCCGGAGAGCTCGGTCGCTTCCACTTCTTCTCCTTGACTTGCGGCGGCGGCGGTCCCTCATCGCCTCCTAATCTTCTCTGTTGCACTCCTTTAGGCACCACCCTTACCTCGGTCGCCAAACTGAGGCCTCGGTAGCCAACGAATCCACCAGCCATATCATCAATGGCGCCGGAGAAGTACCTCGTGGCCTCGAACACATCGAGTTCATCGGACTCATACTCGTAAGGGCTGTTCATCTCCGAAAACCCCTCACTGAGTCCGGTTCTCCCTGCTCTGCATGGGTATATATATGACATATCTGTGGTGAGTGGTGCTTAAAGAACTCTAATGGTGGATAAGGGGAGACTTTGTTAGGCTGCTTCTGCAGCACTACTTCAATTAATCATCATTAGCAGTAACCAACCAAATGGAAGCTTCAGCTGCCTTATCCTCATACGCCATGAGTGAGTGCGAGCAAGTAGGTCTGGTTCTTCTCTTTCTCCATTAATTGTGCTGTCTCCCTCACACAGTGCCAAAACATTCAACTGTTGCTGGCCTTATCCCTGAGGAGTTTGTTTCCTTGTCGTACAGTCCCTACACTAGAAGCTCCATGGAACTGCAGCCAGAACTTTTGCCTTTGCTGCGAATCATAATTGTCTCTACAACTGTGCAGGCGAAGCTGTGAGGCTGAGAGGGAGTGGAGGGGATGGGGAAGGACGCAAAGGCCATGACTTAGTTGGATAAACCTCCACTGTAGATGTAGATGAATCCTGACTTTATGAAGGAAGGAAGAAAAGGGGTGTCACTTGTCGAGCACTGACAGGAATGTTGAGGCAGCTTGGTGCATGGATGCTTTTGTGTCTCCTCCTGCTGGAGACCAAGCAAGCTCTTTGTTGGACCATTAAGGATTGTGGGAGTCTGATGTCCCCTCCTCTGGTTGACTCAGCTCACTCACGAGTTAAAGTCAAATCGGGGAAGAATGGGCTCCAGGAACTAGATTATGATCTTGTAGAACGCCTTCAAAGCCCATGTTTCTTTTGATGCTCCCGTGTCATATGTTAGAAAGCTTGGTCGACTCAGCTCACTTATGAGTTAGTCAAATTTGAAGAAGACTCAGGAACTTGACTATGATCTAGTAGAGCACCATAGGCCAAAGGCTCAAGTCATGGTTCATTTGTGAGGCTGTGGGGAATTGTGGTAATTTGATGTCCCTCGTGTCGCGCGCGTTAAAAAGTCCAATCAACTCGTCTCATTTTTGAGTTATTCAGATCGGGAAGAAGTCTCAGGAATTTAGCAATCAGTATGGTTGCGGAGGCAACTCAATCCCTTTTGGATGTCGTAGTTAATAGTGAGGCAAGTTGAATCATCTAGTTGAACACCACCTAGCCAAAGTGCGAGTGTAACACGCGGTCCGATTTGACCTTCGGAACGACTACCGACAAGGGAATAGATAGAAGACTTAGCCCGCGAGCAAACCACTGGCTCTCGCCTGCCATGCGATATCTATCTTAAATGGTTGGCCATGAGGTTTCTATTGCATAAAGAAGGGGTTTTGTCTATATGAGCTTGACAAGTACAGTGACCATGACAAACAGTTTGGTTCCTCTTCACATGAGTGGTTTGCAAGGCATGGATTTTATATAATATTTATATTTATAATATTTACATCAAAATACACTTATATATTAAAATATGTTTTGTTGAATATATATAAAAATAGCTGTCTTTGACAACAATACTAATGAAATTGCTTAAGCAAGAGAGAGAGAGAGCAAGGCGTAAAAAAATATTATTTGGACATTTATATTAATCATTTTTAATTATTTTTGACGAATACTTCATTTACTTATTGCTTTATGATAAATTTATCGCATTTAATCATATTTTTTCTACAGTAGATTTATTAGAAAATTGAAGACATTTTATGCATTTATTTTAAATAAAAGTCCAAGCTATATATATATATTTTTTGATAATCAACTTTTTTTTGTATCTACTCAAAATTAGCAATATAATTAGTTAATAATCTATTTAATTTTAGTGAATGCCTTCCTTTCTTTGTCTTTCATAGTCTCAGGAGTTGCAAGAAAGACTGATTCGTCTCGATCGTTTGCTCGTGCCACTATCATGCCGTCTTCTTCATTTTCGTCTTGGTCTTGTCTACTTTCAAGTTGATGGTATGATTCTGTTGTTGGATACTCTATTGGGTTTTATTTTCTAATGAATTATATTGTATAATTTTATTTTAAAATATATGGTGAAAATAAATGAAGTTTTCTTTTCCTCAAATCAAAGTGTAAAAATATGATAATTATAATTTTAACTAAGTCTATATAACATAAGACACTAAAGTTAAGAACTATATTTGTTGCCCTTGCTCATGGAGAATAATAATAATAATAATAATAATACATTTAAAATTATTTTTCTTAAAATACTTTTATTTTCTTCTCAATTTATGAAGTATGGATAGGAGAATCCTATGTGAAGTTTCTTCCATGCATCTTTCTCCGGACAACAAATTTATTCATCAGCTTGACATTTCTTTTCAAACCAGATTACTAGAACAATTTAAATTTTTGTGGTTGGATTTCAACTCCACATTGCACGAGCAAATCCTTTTCTTTCCAAGTGAGACAAAAGTATGATCTTGACTAAACTGAAAGAAAAGCAAAATTTTTTGCACCATTTTCTTTTATTCATCATTGTTTCATTCTCACAAGAAACATTGAAAACAATAGAAGTGGAGCCTGAGAATTTAAATGTATGGCTCACTATGCAAGCATCTATGTTTCAGAGAACCTTCTCTATTGAGGTTGACTTATCATCTTTAGCAATAAATATCAAAATGAATATTTGTAAAAAATAAGACAGTAAACCAACTATTTGGTCACGCCATAACTGAAGCTCTTGAGAACATATTTCAGACTGGGAAGAACAAGAAAAATGAGGAGCATCATTCATTTACAGTTTGAGAGCCAGATTTCTAGAGAACCCCAGTCAGGGTCATACACCTTCTTTAAATAACATCAACTGCAAGAAGATAAACAAAATAAAAGGAGTATGAAGATCGAATGCCAGATAGCTTATCTTCATGTATAGAACATGAGCACTTTCTATGATTTTAGTTGTCGGTTTCATTGTCTGCATTAATAGGGTTACGAGAGTTGTGTTTAGCCTGACATTAGCAATTTAGGTTTAAGATTATGTTTAGAAGTAGCTAATTTTGCATTAAGAAACAATTACCTTGCTACAGAATGGGCATGCATGGCTTCTCTCCATCCACTCATATACACAGCAAAGGTGGAACTGATGGGAACACTGCAAAGTACTCCTTGGATTTTCAGTAGTGTATTCTGTGGACAACCGAAATCTAATTTACTTGATACTGCAACGGCAAGTATTTATAAGGGAGCCAGACTAATCGGTTTTTGTAATTCAACTCACCCTCGAGGCAAATTGGACATGCATCTTCATCGTCAGAAGATGGATAAAAACATGTTAGTCCAGCAGTCATACTTGGCGAAGGCTGCAAACTCCCGGAGTGGCATGTGTTGCATCTCTCTCCGTTGGTGGATCCATTTTTCTCCTTTCGGTCAGGTTGAATGTTTGCAGCCTTTTCATATCTGACTGATACAGATGTTTGCTGGGACAGAAGAACAGGAGTATTGTTGCCTTCAGTATTGACTTGGGAAGTAGGAACTAGAGGAAGTGTCGCATGATGATCTGACGGCACGACTCTTCCATCTCTGCTCTGGAACAATGAATGGCACTGCAGAATGCACATAGATCAGCATCAAACAATTCTGGTAAATGGTAATAACAGACAACAAAAAACTGCAGTATAAATAGTGATCTTAAGAACACAATTGTTCTTGCAAAAATTACATAAAGTCCATTTGAGCATCAAAGAAATACTTAATGTTAGATTTAGAACTATTAGAGTTATAATCACAAGTTGAGTAAAGAAGTTAGCGTTCTGTTGAGTATGTTCGAATGTGCCTCAATATCTAAATCTATTTTCCAATCTATAGTAAGCTTCATTAGGGAAAAGAAAATAGTCTATAATTCTGTATTCTTCTAACATATATTTAGATGGACATAATGGATAATACAACACAATGCATGGAGTAGAAAATAAAGTCGGTTGGTGCGCGAAGAGTAATCATTATCATCGACAGTGTAAAGTAAGAGAATAGCTTCAGATGTAGGATCTAATTTATATAATCCGGTTTTGCTCCTATAATTTATATTTGTGGCAAGACTTATAAAGCTCTATTAGAGTTATAATCATAAGCTGAGTAAAGAGGTTAGCATTGTGTTAAGTATGTTCGAATGTGCCTCAATATCTAAATCTATTTTCCATTCTGTAGTAAGCTTCATTAGAGAAAAGAAAACAGTCTATAATTCTGTATTGTTCTAACATATATTTAGATGGTCATAATGGATAATACAGCACAATGCATTGAGTAGAAGATAAGGTCGGTTTGTGTGCGAAGAACAATCTTTATCATTGACAGTGTATAGTAACAGAATAGCGGTTTGTGTGCGAAGAACAATCTTTATCATTGGCAGTGTATGGTAACAGAATAGCTTCAGATGTTGTAGGATCTAATTTATATAATCAGGTTTTGCTCCTATTAACATGTTAAATTTGCTCGCTGTTAGTCAACTGCATGATCGATATCAAAAACAATGTCAACATTATTGTTTGATACTTTATGTCAAGTTTATAGGTGAGATATTTGGAAGCATTGAGAGATTTTTTTCATGTTAAAGCCATGAAAAAAGTCTTTCAACTTCTCTAAACAAGGTAACAATGTAATATAGATCAAAGTAAAGTTTTAAAATGAAAATAAAAGTTATAGTAGGAAGCCCTAGAAGTTGAAATAATATGAACCAACAAAATATTTCACAACATAGCTCAAGGGATAAACTGGATTGTAGAATAGTCACATTCTCTTCAATGTATTATATGTGAGGAACTTTTTTCTTCTTCTTTTTTTTTTTTAATATTTTTGGCAAATATCAATCAGTGCCAATGACTAGTACAAAACTTATATAAGTTGAATCAGTGATCAGATGAGCCTAAGAGAAAGCTCATTGTGAAGACATTAAAGGCAACATACCAGATCAAAACAGCGCTGAACGTGTCTGTAGAGACGGAGACATCCTCTATTTTGACGTTCTTGATCTTCCAAGGTGTTATTGCGCAAACAGCAACCCACACAACCCATAACTAGTGATTAGCCAAATTTTTTGTTGCAAGATAAGCAGAGCGCTTCAATATTGTGATTTTCAGCAACCTGAACACGCAACAAAGTTATTTGAACTCGATTGATAGAATCAAACTATCAGAGAAGAAAAACAGGAAAATAGAAGAAAAGCGGCCGCTTTTAGCAAGGAAAATTGAGCCCAATTTGGCGACGAAGAAACCTTTCCTTATTGAAACAACCCTAAATGGATTGATTTCAAACAAGGCCAAAGAAGGAAAGAAACGAACAAAGCGGAAACTTTCCATCGGAGAAGCGCAAAGAAGGAAACTCCAACGCCAAATCTCAATCCAATTCGGAAAGGCATAAATCCACAAGGCAGTACAATTACCGGAAATAAGGAATCCGCAGAACCTCAGCCTTCGTCTTCCGCCGGAGGTAGCAGTAGCGTCCAAACCCAAACGGAGATGCAAGCGCTGAAGCAGCGAGATCAAGGTGCGGCGATCGGCGCGCGATCCGTCGCAGAAGCTGAATCCGATTCTCCAGAGAGAGAAAGAGAGAGATAGAGAGAGAATCCTCTCGATTCGTGAGTTCGCGCGGCGTGCTTGATCGACAAGACGAAGGAGACGCAGCTTAAACCTCCATCAATGGCATGCATATATGCAAATATTTTTATTTGGGAATTTTTAAAAATTTTATATTTTTTTTATTTTTTTAAAAAATATTATTTACCTCAAACATGGTCCGATTTTTATAAACATTTAGGGAGACTTTTTAAAATATAATTTATAATATTTTACTATATATCTGAATTTTATTTAAAATATAATTGAGTCTAAATAATTACTTAGGTTAGAAATTTTTAAAAAAATAGAATATTTATTTTAATCCGAAACAGGCCAATCGAGTCTCACATAACCCATAGCTTGAGTCTAATTCAGTCGTGCCCAAACCTGTCGTTTTTTTGTAAATAGTAAAGTAATAAAAAAATCATTTTTTAAATTAATAAATAAATATTTAAGAAAAATAAAAAGGACCTTTCGTATTAAAAGAATGGTAAATTATAGAAAATTTTTCAATGCCCACTTGATCTTTTGTATGCACTCCCTATTTAAATTTTTCTTTGTATTTACTCCCTAATGGATTGAGTATAAAAGAGTGAAAATAAAGTATACATCAGTAAAAATTGAATATAAAAGAGTGAAACTTGAGTATAAAAGAGTGAAAATTAAGTATACAGTTTTTTGATGTGGTGGATGTAACTTTACATACTCAAATTTCTAACTTTTATACTCAACTTTCTTCAAATAATACTCACCAAACTGTCTTGTCAATCCCATCAAAGACTGTATGTAAAGAAAAATTTGAGTTGAGATTACATGCAAAGATGAATTTGAAGATGGAGAGTTTATGAAAATTTCCCCTTAAAAGAAATATGCGACCTTTTTTTTTAAAAAAAAATCACAATATTAGATGTTTTATTCAATACCTTTATTTCAATATTATTACAACAACTGCGGATAGCCATTGTAATAAGTGAAAAGACATTTTGAATATTAAACTTAACTTATTTTTGATATTTTAAATATTAAATTTTAAATAAAATTAATTTAGTCTAAAAATTAACACTTTTTTATTTTAGTTTAGGATTTACCTTACTAATTAGATTTGAGTATGCACTCCCCATTTGATAAATTGTTTGAGATTCTTCCTAAATTGACCTTTGCATGCACTCCCCACTTGATAAATTCTTTGCATTCACTCCCTGATGAATTGAGTATAAAAGAGTAAAAATGCAGTATACATTGTAAAGATTTGAGTATAAATTTTTGAGATTGAGTACTAATTTAAGAAATTTGAGTACAAAGTTTCGGTGACCCCCATGTGAAAATCTTGATGTGATGAGTATAAAAGAGTGAAAACTCAGTATATATTATAAAGATTTGAGTATAAATTGTTTGAGATTAAGTACTAATTTAAGAAATTTGAGTATAAAATTTCGGTGACCCCTCATGTGAAAATCTTGATGTCGTGGATGCAACCTCACATACTCAAATTTCTAAATTTTATACTCAATTTTTTTTCAAATAATACTCAATTTAAATCAATTCATACTTAAATTTTGATAATGTATACTAAAATTTTTACTATATACTGAAACAATGTATACTCAAATTTTTTCAAATAATACTCAAATTTCTTAAATTAGTACTCAATCTGAAACAATTTATACTCAAATCTTTACGATTTATACTGAATTTTTACTCTTTTATACTGATAAAAAAAATAACACACAAAACTGTCTTGTCAATCCCATCAGGGAGTGCATGCAAAGAAATTTTTGGTTGGGGAGTGCATGCAAAGCAGAGTTTGATGTTGGAGAGTTTTCTCTAATTAACAAGTTTTTTAACTTGTGGTAGTGCGACCATAATCCTCTACAAGAGTTAAACTCATGGAGCTCTTTTTATTTGCTACATCTCCAAAGTTTGTCTGTAGATATTCGACAATTTACCAAAGGGCACACCTGAGAATTAGTATTTACCAAAAGGTGTACCATGGTTTCATTTTTATTAAAAGGCGTATTCATTTTAGTGAACTTCCGTTTATACCCCTTCTGCCAAAAAAAAGTCTTTCCCTTTCTCTTTCTCAGTAACAAATCCCGAGGTAACGGAATCCACTTTTTCAGATTTGTCATTTTAAAATAATATATTTAGAAATCGGCTAAAAAACGTAAGGTAAAGAAAAAAAAATTATTTCCATTAACAAAAGTTATCTTCCAACTGATTTTAAAAATTTTAAATGATGAATTTTTATATTTGATTAATATAAATTAATATATTAAATAATATTTAATAAATATATTAATATATAATAAAAATTTAAAATTTAAAAAAGTCTGAAATTTTTTATTTTAGATGAAGTGTGGGCCTGAAATCAAAAGATTTCAGGCCCACGTTGGGCCTGAAATAAAAGATTTCAGGCCCACGTTGGGCCTGAAATAAAAGATTTCAGGCCCATCGTGGGCCTGAAATAAAAGATTTCAGGCCCAGCGTGGGCCTGAAATAGAAATATTTCAGGCCCAGCGTGGGCCTGAAACAAAATATTTCAGGCCCTGTGTCGGCTTGAAATCATGTGTTATGATAGGGATTTTTACGTAGGCCTGAAACATAAAGAAACATCTCTTTATATTTTTGAAATCACAATAAAAATCACTGAGAAAGATTACTTTACGTGAGAAATTCGAATTAATATAAAACGTACATTATATTAAAAACTAACTTTTATATATATATATATATATATATATAATTACGCAAAGCAACTTCAGGTTCAGGGCCTGAAATCTTGATTTCAGGCCCTGCTTGATTATATAAAGTTAAAAAATATAAAAAAAATAATTAATAGACATAATAATATAAATTAATTGGTAAAATTAAAGACATAAGGATGATACTAAAACAAGCTATGATTCTACATTATTGTTATATCGTTCTGTGCCAACTGATACAGTTTGAGAACATCAGTGAGTATTAACCAAAACCCACTGATGGACCTCCCATATCTGGATTTCTGAAAACCCTATATCAATAGACAGGGTTGACCTAGGAGAAGATGTTTTAGGTGTCCAAACATCTATACACTCTATATCACCAATGCAATATGAGTAGTTTAGAAATATCAGTGGGTTTTGATCAAAATCCACTGATGGACCTACCATATCTGAATTTCTGAAAACTCCATATGAATAGAGAGGGTAGAGGTAGGAGATGATGTTTTAGGTGTCCAAATATCTATATATTAGATATCACCAATGTAATAGGAGTAGTTTAGCCATATCAGTGGGTTTTGGTCAAAACTCATTGATATTTCTAAACTACTCCTATTGCATTGGTGATATAGAGTGTATAGATATTTGGACACCTAAAACATCTTCTCCTATCTCTAACCTCTCTATTCATATGGAGTTTTCAGAAATCCAGATATGCGAGGTCCATCAGTGGGTTTTGGTCAAAACCCACTGATATTTCTAAACTACTCCTATTGCATTGGTGATATAGAGTGTATAGATGTTTAGACACCTAAAACATCTTCTCCTAGGTCAACCCTGTCTATTGATATAGGGTTTTCAGAAATCCAGATATGGGAGGTCTATCAGTGGGTTTTGATCAAAACCCACTGATGTTCTCATACTGTATCAGTTGGCACAAAACGATATAACAATAATGTAGAATCATAGCTTGTTTTAGTAAATTATCCTTATATCTTTAATTTTACCAATCAATATATATTATTATGTCTATTAATTATTTTTTTATATTTATTAATATTATATAATCAAGCAGGGTCTGAAATCAAGATTTCAGGCCCTGCTCAGGGCCTGAAATCCCTGTACCTGAAGTTGATTTTATTTTATATATATATATATATATAAAAGTTAGTTTTTAATATAATGTATGTTTTATATTAATTCGAATTTCTCACGTAAAGTAATCTTTTTCAGTGATTTTTATTGTGATTTCAAAAATATAAAGAGATGTTTCTTTATGTTTCAGGCCTACGTAAAAAACCCTATCATAACACATGATTTCAAGCCGACACAGGGCCTGAAATATTTCTATTTCAGGCCCACACTTGATCTGAAATAAAAAATTTCAGACTTTTTTAAATTTTAAATCTTTATTATATATTAATATATTTATTAAATATTATTTAATATATTAATTTATATTAATCAAATATAAAAATTCATCATTTTAAATTTTTAAAATCAGTTGGAAGATAACTTTTGTTAATGGAAATAATTTTTTTTCTTTACCTTACATTTTTTAGCCGATTCCTAAATATATTATTTTAAAATGACAAATCTGAAAAAGCAGATTCCGTTGCCTCGGGATTTGTTACTGAGAAAGAGAAAGAGAAAGAGAAAGGGAAATACTTTTTTGGCAGAAGGGGTATAAATGGAAGTTCACTAAAATGAATACGCCCTTTGGTAAAAATGAAATCATGGTACATCTTTTGGTAATATCAATTCTCAGGTGCGTCCTTTGGTAAATTGCCGGTAGATATTTATTGTGGCATACTAATATAGTTTTGACGGAGGCTGAGATTGAAAAGGTGAAGAAAAGAAAGTGAGGAAACGTGAGAATCTTTGGAGATGTTTTCAATTGGTCTTTCATGATTTTCTTTTATCTATTATTAATCTTTAATTTTTTACTTGCCATTTCATTTTATCAAAGCAAAGTTAGATATGAGATTAGACTGCGAGAAGGGCGTGTAAGACCAATTGACATGCTTACTGATGGGGTTGAATAATCCGTAGCAGTCACGTAGGATGAAGAAGTTACATGGCAAAACGTGACAAGTCTGAGCGACTCCACTCGCAGACCTCTCGGGACATTCTCGGGAAGAAGAGCCTTCAGTACCCCCATCGAGAGACATGCCCTGCTAACGCGGAGACATCATGACCCTTAAATGTTACAATGGGTCGAAATACGTAATGACGGCGTGGACCGTTTCAAAAGCTATCCAGTAACCGCCGAAGCGGGGGACGTGGCACAGATCATGAGGACGCGCCAAGGCAGCCACCGTAGGTATAAAAGGTAGTCCAACCCCTCTGGTAAGGGGGTTATGCGCTCTTTGCTAATCGTACATTTTTCCTGCTTAGTACTCTTCTTCTCCATCGAGGCACTGACTTGAGCGTCGGAGTGGGCTCTGCCGGACAACCTCCGGTGTGTTCCCCTAACGCTCGTGTTGATCTCGCAAAGCGCAGAGTTCCTCCCCTCCCGTCAACATCCACGTGGGCTGAGCCTCGGTCACTGATCATCGACGTCGATTCCTTCCGGAACAAGTTTGGCGCCGTCTATGGGAAACCAACAAAGCACCTGAAGGAGCACCGATGGCAGGATCAGAGGGACAACCTATTATCCTAACAAGGGAGGAGGTGGACCGCTTGGTGGCCAACGCTATCAAAGAAGCGCTTGAGCAACACCAAGTCGAACAAACTGCCTTGCAACCAAGGGCTCCTGCGCGAGACGAGATCCCTAGAGTCTCCAATTCACACTCGCGGAGATCCCTCACCCCGGTGGGATGACGGGACGGAGCAGCCCCAGGTCCTCGAAGAGACTCTCCTAGAGATATTGAGAAGGCCCACTCAGTGGCCTCCAGCGCGCAGACGCACGAGGAAGGACAAGGGAAAAGGGAGGAACCTAAGGTTTCTCATAAGGTTCCCTCTACTCCCTTCTCATCTGAGATTGTTGAAGACCCCATGCCGAAGCAGTTCCGCGGGCCTGGGATCGCCGATTATGACGGAAAGACGGACCCGGAGGATCATGTTTACATGTTTGAGAACGCGGCACTCTTGCACCAGTATACTGACGGTGTAAAGTGTCGAGTGCTCCTGAACACCCTGTCTGGAGCAGCCTAACGATGGTTCCAGAGGCTACCGCAAGGGTCTATCAACTCCTTCGCGGAGTTCAAAACTGCCTTCCTCCACCAGTTCGCCAGTAGCCGTCACTATGAGAAGACGACGCTCAATCTGTTCGCCCTCAAGCAGAAGCCAAAGGAGCCGCTCAAGGAGTGCATCCAACGATTCAACAGGATAGCGCAAGACATACCCAGTGCAACGTTAGAAATCCATGTCAATGCGTACACTTAAGGGCTTGCGAAAGGGGATTTCTTCCAGTCCCTGGTGAAGAAGCCCCCCGATAGTTTCGATGATCTACTGGGGTGTTCCGTCAAACACGTTAACGTGGAGGAGGTACAATATGCTCGTCGCAAGGAACCAGCCGGAGTCCTCCCTTCCACTGTTCCTCGGTCTAAAAGGAGGGAGCCCCTAGCTCCAACTTGAGAAAAAGACATTCACCTCGGGAAAGACCAGTGGGTTGGTAGATGCAGGCTAGTCAAGATGGTGGATACCGAGCAGCCGGAGCCAGGGCAGAAGTACTACGGTTTTTATGGCAGCTCAACACACTCCACCGAGGAATGTCACACCTTGAAGAAGAAGTTCAGTGAGGAGGCAGACACCAAACCTCGGAGAAAGTAGAATAAAGTGGGGTACCGTCGAAGGTCTCCGCGTCGAAGCCTTTCCCCTCGGCGATAGCATGTCGGGGAGAACGAGACCCGACATCGGTCTCGGTCACGGTTGTGAGGAAGGAGTCGGGGGCCTGCACCCTGAAGATCTCTCTCCTTAGAAAGAGATCCCTAGAAGGGCAATGCCCCTATGCGTGGCCTGCCCTCTGGGCATGTTGGAGTAATCTCCGGAGGACCCACCAGAGGGGACTCCCACCGGGCAAGAAAGTCTAATACCCGGCGACTAGAAAACTACTCAATCGGGACGAGTCCGAGCCAGGAGCCCGACCCTACAATATCATTCGGTCCAGCCGACCTGGAAGAAGTGGAAGCTCCCCATGAAGACGCCTTAGTGATCATAGCCCACATTGCCAACTACGAGGTGAAGCACATCTTCGTGGACACGGGAAGCTCCGTGAACATCCTGTACAAGGCGGCTCTGGACCAGATGCAGATCGACGAGGATGAGC
Source organism: Boesenbergia rotunda (assembly GCA_024364735.1). Classification (NCBI taxonomy): domain Eukaryota; kingdom Viridiplantae; phylum Streptophyta; class Magnoliopsida; order Zingiberales; family Zingiberaceae; genus Boesenbergia; species Boesenbergia rotunda. Next base: position 197,430 of record JAGFNQ010001482.1, read on the forward strand.
TACTCCCGGTCTCGACCCCAATGTTCGGCTTCACGAGGTATCGAGTACAGCCGATAGGGCAAATTACCCTATCGCTCTCATTGGGCAGCGACAGGCTTGAAAGGACCAGGAGAACTCCCTTCCTGATTGTCGACGCTCCCTCCTCATACAACGTCATCTTGGGTCATCCGGCACTCAGTGTTTTCCAGGCGGTGGTCTCTGTCTACCATCAGAAGATAAAATTCCTGGTAGGCGACCGGATAGCTGAAGTCAAAGGAGACCAACTGGTGTCACGATGATGCTACAGTGGAGAGGTCCGGTCAGAATCTAGTAAGAGCCTGACGGCACAAGAGGACTAGCCAAAGGGGGCTCCCCTCCACGGGAGAGCGGCCCAAAATAAGAGCGATCAGGGTCGGCCAATTACAACATCTCCCATCATTGTTGGTAAGACTTGCAAAATATGTTATGTATTTGCTGGTGTACTTTTGCTGCCCTGCAGTGAATTCAGGAAATAAAGGAATGTGCTTTCACCAAAGTGTCAACACATCAATTAAAAACCCTAATGTCTCGTGGTGCTGTGGATGCTCGAGGTACTTAGGCTTGGTCGGGGTGTTATGGATGCCTGACCAAGTACCCCAAAATCCTAATACCTTGCAGTGCTGCAGATGCCCGAGGTACTTAGGCTTGGTCTGGGTTGCTACGGACTCTCAACCAAGGGTAAAAACCCTAATACCTCGCGGTGCTGCAGATGCCAGAGGTACTTAGGCTTGGTCTGTGTTGTTACGGACTCCTAACCAAGGATAAAAACCCTAATACCTCGCGGTGCTGCGGATGCCTGAGGTACTTAGGCTTGGTCTGGGTTGCTACGGACTCCCAACCAAGAATTAAAAACCCTAATACCTCGCGGTGCTGCGAATGCCTGAGGTACTTAGGCTTGGTCTGGGTTGCTACGGACTCCCAACCAAGGGTAAAAACCCTAATACCTTACAGTGTTGCGAATGTCCTAGGTACTTAGGCTTGGTCTGGGTTGCTATGGACTACCAACCAAGGGTAAAAACCCTAATACTCGCGGCGCTGCGGATGCCCGAGATACTTAGGCTTGGTCTGGGTTGCTACGGACTCCAACTAATGATAAAATCCCTAATACCTCACGGTGCTGAGGATGCCCGAGGTACTTAGGCTTGGTCTAGGTTGCTACGGACTCCCAACCAAGAATTAAAAACCCTAATGCCTCGCGGTGCTGCGGATGCCCGAGGTACTTAGGCTTAGTCTGGGTTGCTACGGACTCCCAACCAAGAATTAAAATCCTAATGCCTCGTGATGCTGCGGATGCCCGAGGTATTTAGGCTTGATCCGAGTGTTATGGATACCGGACCATGTACCCCCAAAACCCTAATACCTCGTGGTGCTGCGGATACCCGAGGTACTTAGGCTTGGTCTGGGTTGTTACGCACTCCCAACCAAGAATTAAAAACCCTAATGTCTCGTGGTGTTGCGGATGCCCGAGGTACTTAGGCTTGGTCCAGGTGTTATGGATACCCGACCAAGTACCCAAAACCCT
>JAGFNQ010001482.1:204334-300548 GCA_024364735.1 Boesenbergia rotunda
AGTTCAAGATGCAGATAGTACTGAGGCCTTAATGGACATTGAACAGGCACCACAAGATGTTGTGGATCATGAGGTTGTTACACAAGAAGTTGTGGAACAACAAGCTGTTCAAGTAGACCAACCTCCTCGCAGATCTGATAGGATACGTCGTCAGCCTGAGAGATACTCTTTTCTCTTGTCTGACCATGATGACGTGACGCTCATTGAGTTGAATGAGCCTACATCCTATCAAGAAGCTGTGATGAGCCCAGATTCTGAGAAATGGCTAGAAGCCATGAGGTCCGAAATGGAATCCATGTACACTAACCAAGTATGGACTTTGGTTGATCCACCTGAGGGGATTAAACCCATTGGGTGTAAGTGGGTCTTTAGAAGAAAGACTGACATGGATGGACTCATGCATACCTATAAAGGGCGATTGGTAGCTAAAGGTTTCAAGCAGATTCATGGTATCGACTATGATGAAACATTTTCCCCAGTTGCGATGCTTAAGTCTATTCGGATCCTGCTTGCTATTGCAGCTTACCATGATTACGAGATCTGGCAGATGGATGTCAAAACCGCATTCCTAAATGGGAATCTACTCGAGGATGTGTACATGACACAACCTGAGGGTTTTGTAGATCCAGAGCATGCTGGAAAGGTATGTAAGTTGCAAAGGTCCATTTATGGGCTAAAGCAAGCTTCTCGAAGCTGGAATCTTCGATTCGATGATGCAATCAAAGCGTTTGGTTTCATCAAGAATGAAGATGAACCCTGTGTCTACAAGAGGGTTAGTGGGAGCACAGTTATCTTCCTGATCTTGTATGTAGATGACATACTCCTCATTGGGAATGATATCCCTTCACTACAGTCTGTGAAGATGTGGCTTGGGAATTGTTTCTCAATGAAAGACTTAGGTGAAGCAGCCTATATCCTAGGCATTAAGATCTATAGAGATAGATCTAAGAGATTGCTTGGCTTAAGTCAGAGTACATATATTGACAAGGTGCTTAATCGTTTTGCCATGCAGAATTCCAAGAAGGGATTTCTGCCAATGTCACATGGTGTGAGTCTTTCGAAGACTCAATGTCCCTCTTCTAAGGAGGAGAGAGACCGTATGGATCAGATCCCTTATGCATCCGCTATAGGGTCTATCATGTACGCCATGCTGTACTCGTCCAGATGTTCGTATGCTTTGAGCATGACGAGCAGGTACCAGTCAGATCCAGGTGAATGTCACTGGACAGCTGTCAAGAATATTCTTAAGTACTTACGAAGGACGAAAGAATATTTCTTGATATTTGGAGGCGATGAGGAGCTAGCTGTAAAGGGTTACAGTGACGCAAGCTTCCAAACAGACAGGGATGACTATAGATCGCAGTCAGGGTATGTATTTTGCTTGAATGGTGGCGCTGTGAGCTGGAAGAGTTCGAAGCAGGACACAGTCGCAGATTCTACAACAGAGGCCAAGTATATTGCCGCGTCAGAGGCGGCAAAAGAGGCTGTTTGGATCTGGAAGTTCATTACAGAGCTTGGTGTGGTTCCTAGCATAGCAGACCCGATAGACCTCTATTGTGACAACAATAGGGCTATTGCGCAGGCTAAGGAACCTCGCTCCCATCAGCGGACCAAACACATACTACGGCGTTTCCATCTCATTCGAGAGATCATCGATAGAGGAGATGTGAGGATATGCAGAGTACACACTGATTCTAACATCGCAGATCCTTTGACCAAGGCTTTGGCACAAAAGAAGCATGATGGTCATACCAGGTCACTCGGTATTAGATACTACAGTGATTGACACTAGTGCTAGTGGGAGATTGTTAGTAGGAGCCCTAGAGCCAATTATATGATGATTGACTAGGGACATTTTGTATCATATTCTATTATTAATAAAGACATATTTGGTTATTATTTTGTATTTGTGCCAAATAACTAAGTATAATAATGTCCTTGGGTAGTAGATTCTTATCTACATTATATCGATTGGTTGAATCGATAGTGAGATGAAGTAGAGAACACTACTCTAAACCATTCCTAGTCAAGTATTAATATTCAAGGATAATATTAATACATGGAGACTAGCATATAGGTCAACTGATGACTTGAGCTTACAAGTCATGGATATGTGATATAAAGTTGACAAATGGGTATACATTGGAGAATGTGTACTGAATGACCCGTCATGAGAAAGTTTCATAGATTGTCATATGAGTGTCATAAACTTTCTCATGTGACTATTGATATGAATAGTCCTTAGACGTGAAGTCACTACGATTCCCTACATAAGGAGTTATGTGCTTTGGTATTGTCAAACGTCACCCGTAACAGGGTGGACTTTAAAGGCGATCACTGGGTATGTAATGAATTATGCGGAGGGATGTGAGTGATGTAGATGGGATCTATCCCTCTCGTATGACGGGAGTGATATCTGTGGGCCCCTTGATCGAGTAGGACTGCTAAAATGCATGGCCATGCTCGAATGAGTCAATATGAGATATTGAGCTCAATTGTTTGAGTGAGTCTACTTGGGGATCTAGATATCAAGGATAGAAGGACAAGGTCATACATTGCCATAGTCACGGAGGTTAAGTCGGATCTCGACTTTCTTGTTACTTGGGTAGCATTGATGCATTGCTAGATGCCGCTCATTGCTTTTGTGTCTAAATTGGTTTAGACACATTGCCAACGTTACGAGAGCCTATTGGGTCACACACTAAGGACACGATACTTCGAAGATTAATTGATCTTGATTTGGCTAAGATTTAATTGGAATTGGATTAATTGAGTTAGACTCAAGTGAATCCAATTGGATTATGGATTGAGATCTAATTTGAGTTAAACTCATTTAGATTAGACTCAACCACATTTGGATGAAATATTAATTCATTAAAATATTTAATGAATTAATAAGAGAGGAAGATGGAGAGTTTCTCACCATTAGAGTGTTACATGAAAAGTTAGAGAGTTATATTAAAATGTTTAATGAAGGGAAGTTTAAAAGGAAAAAACTCCTCATGATATGAGTATAAAAGAGTTTTTCCCTTGTCATTTGGATGACAACTTGTCATTTTCTTTCCCCTCTTCCTTCTCTTCTCCATCTTGGCCGAAACTCACATCTTGGGTTCTTGGTGTTTTGTGAACTACCTCAAGTTGCTAGCACAACTAAGGTAGTTCTTCTCCGAAGTAGAGATATCGTGTTCGTGTGGATACGAATAGAGGCACGGACACTTGAACGTGCAAGAGAACCGGCGGCGCTTGGACGAGCGGGACAAACGTAAGGGCACGCTCCAAAGGTATAAACAGTAGATAAATCTATTAGATAAATATACTTTGTACGAGTTTTCTTTCGCATGGATCGCTCGTGGGATCTTGTTTCCGCTGCGTTTTGTGTTTATGTAGCCTGAAGATCCCAACAACTATTTCTACGAAGAGATGGTGACGATATATTTGTAGCCCAAGTATATGTCGATGACATAATTTGTGGCTCAAACAATAAGGGTTATTTGAATGAATTTATTGGCCACATGGAAAGTGAATTTGAGATGAGTCTAGTGCCAGAGTTGACTTTCTTCCTTGGACTCGAAATCAAACAAACCCGAGATGGGATCCATGTGCACCAATCAAAATACACTCAAGAGATGCTCCGTAAATTTAACATTTGTGATTCTAAAGAGGTAACCACTCCCATGGCAACAAATACAAAATTAGACAATGATGAGAGTGGTAAACCTGTTGACCTAACTCAATATCGGAGCATGATAGGTAGTTTGCTATACCTCACAGCTAGTCGACCTGATATTCTTTTTGCTGTGGGTATGTGCGCTAGGTATCAAGTTTGTGCCAAGGAATCTCATCTAATTGCTGTTAAAAGAATTTTGAGATACCTTAAGGGCACAATTGGAGTTGGTCTTTGGTACCCCCGTACCGAGTCATTTGACCTAATTGGCTACACCGACTCCGACTATGCTGGGTGCAAGTTGGATCGGAAGAGCACGAGTGGGGGTTGCCAATTCTTAGGTTCATCATTAGTTAGTTGGTCAAGTCGGAAGCAACATTGTGTTGCTCTCTCCACGACCGAGGCAGAATATATCGCCATGGGAGAGAGTGTATCACAATTATTGTGGATGATTCATACACTAGAGGACTATGGATTAAGCTACAAGGGTGTGCAAGTGTTGTGTGACAACATAAGCACGATAAACCTAACCAAGAATCCAGTCCATCATTCTAGGACCAAGCATATTGAAGTGCATCACCACTTCATTAGAGATCATGTTGCTAGAGGGAATATTGTACTCTCACATGTAGAGTCCAAATCGAACCTAGCGTACATTTTTACTAAACCACTTCCCGAGAATGAATTTAGTTTCTTACGAAGGGAATTGGAAATGTGTTGCGCTTCATAGGATTGAAAAGCATTCAAAACCCTTCATGATTAATTTGAATTGTTGGGAACAATTTTTGGGCAACTTGGGGACATCTCACACAAACTATAAGGTTTAACAAAACGTTTTTGTTTGCTAGAAATGGGGTGAGATGCTAGGATCAACCTAATTACTCAAAATGTTCATGCATCCCTTGAGAAATTAGGTTGACGAGATAACAATCATTAAGTTGACCAAGTATGGGGAAAACCAATGCATAACATATGTGTATTTGGCTCCATGATCATACTTGGACATTCCAATCAAGGAAACTTGATTGGAGACTTATTTTGATACAAACTTGGTTAAACATTGAATAAATGTTTGTGATTGAATTTGACTTCACTTGGGTGGAGCAAATTGTTTTGTTAAATCCATAAGGACCTTTGATCCTTGTTCAGGGATCAATTATAGTCAAGGGAACACCTCCAAGATCGAAAATCTTCCATCTGATCACATTGGAGTTCGATAGGAAGTCTGAAACTGAAGTTTCAGACTCGTATCAGGAAATTTCTGATACCTGATCGGTCCACCGACCGATCAGACATAGGGCTGATCGGTCCACAGACCGATCAGGAGTCGGTCTGTTCGGTCCAATCGACCAATCCAGTTATTTCGTGAGAAATTGTCAAAACTTTCTGTGTTGGCCTGGATCGGTCCCCAGACCGATCTGGCCTCCTGTGATGATCGGTCCACCGACCGATCAGGAGGGTCACAGAAAATCTCACGAACCTACTGTTCGCTTCCTGATCGATCGGCAGATCGATCAGGGGCTTGCCTGATTGGTCGCCCGACCAATCAGGACCAAGCCAGACCGATCAGGCTGGAGCCTGATTGGTCTGGGTGCTCCCAGATCGAACGGTGATCCGTTCGATCGCATTAAAGTTTGGTTGGTGATCGATCCTCCAACCCATTTAATCACATCTCCACCTTACTTCCCAAGCCCTAGCGCCGAAACCCCTCATCTTCTTCCTCTTGCGCGTGCGATCTTCTCCTGCTGTGAGTTCTTAGGTTGGCGCTCGAGTTGTCCTGCTCAAGTTTCCTGCGATTTATCGGGATAGTAGAGGTTCGAGAGCTCCTCTTCATCTTCCTGCGAGCTCATTCCTCCCTGCCTAGGTGAGCGCTCGAGTCTCTTCTGCTCCCTGTGATCTGAGTCCTCTCGAGCTCTCTAAGAACTTGCGAGTTCTGTAGGTTCCCATCTTCTCCAGATTTTTCACCGACATGGCACCAAAGTGAGTTTTTTGTTTTCAATTGTAACTTGATGATTACTCCATAAATCATGTTCTTTTTCTAACCATAATGTTTCATTTTGTTGTTTTTTTTCCGTGACCTTGCCTATGCCGTGACCCTATGATCCTGTCATATTCTTAAATGATCAAATTTTTCCTTGTATGATTATCAATCCGTGGTTGCCGTGACCTAAAATTGATCAAACCTTTCTGTCATTTGATTATTGATCAAATCTTACCTTACATGATCAAACTCTTGTGTTCACTTCACTGATCAATCCCATAATTATGTCGTGATCTTGATTTTAATCAATGTCTTCGTGGTGGACCTCATATTGATTCATTCAACTGTCATGATCAATGTTTCAAATCTTTAGGAAATCCTCCAAGGGAAAAGAACCCATTGAGGGAAGCTCGAAGGGTAAAGGCCCTTCATCATCCGCACCCTCTCGAAGGCCTCAGCCTTCATCAAGTTCCCGATTCCCTAACGCTGCTTTTGAGCAAGCGTTTCAAACCCGAACTTTCAAGCTCCTCCCGTGTAGGTCTATGGATAGACCTTTCTTGTTTGAACATTGTCCCTCTATCATCGAGGTGATTGACTTCTATAACCTCGAACTCTTTTGCTTCCCTTGAGCGGACAATCAATTATGACCTTGTCTCTGAATTCTACAATAATTTGCAACGAGGTCCACAGGGAGGCTTTGACTTCACGACCCGGATAGCCAAGAGAAATCTTAACTTTTCCTATGATATCTTGGCGGAGTATCTTGGCGGTCAACGATCGCCTAATTTCTATTCCATCTACCCAGAGATTCCTGACCCCTTACTGCCTCCATTTGAGGGCGTCACCCCTGATGGCATTTACGAGCACTTCTTTGGCCATCCCAGACCAGCTGGCCTCAATGAGTTAGGGCTTGATTTTCCTACCTTTGCGTCCCTTTAATTTTCTCCTATTGATTACATTCTTTTCAAGATAATCACCAACTGCATTCTGCCGATCACTTCCAAACCCTTGACTGAGATTCGTCTGTATCACTATTTGATGCTCTATGGCATGCACCGCCATTTGGACTTTGACATCATGGAGAGCGTCTTTCAGTCGATCATATCTTATAGAGAGCCCAGGCGCCGCACTGTTTATATGCCTTTCGGTCACGTCATCACTGACTGGCTTCAGTCAGTTGGTGTTGATGTGACCAAGGGCAGGATAGTGCCCATGGTTAGACAGGATTGCCGATTGGGCAGACGCGCGTTTGCCAAATCTGGCATCGTAGTTGGGCCTGGCGATCAGAGTCTTGTATGGAAGGATGGGAGAGGTCTAGGCGAGCTTCCTAGGGGCGCACATTTTCAGGTACCAGCAGCTCCGGCTGCACATCAGGAGGCGCCCCTCACAGTAGCTGCCTATGAGTATGAGCCAAATCCCGACATCCGCTGGCAGGTTTCGGAGCTGACGATGCAGCACGAGTTTCACATCTCCGAGCTCTGGCGACAGGAGGTCCGGTCTGAGTTTCGATCTTTCGATCGCAGGATACTCGCATTAGAGTCGGACGTCTCTGGGATACGCTCCCAGCAGCAGACCTGGTACGAGGAGTGGCGCCAACATACGTTTCCTGGAGTTGCGCCCTCTGGCAGTACTGCACCGGGGTCCTTCATACCTGACGATGACACGACTGATGACCCCATGCAGGCCGATGACCCCCCAGCTGACGATTGATTTGAGTGTACTCTGGTCTTGCTTACATGATTTGTGTTGCGGTTGACTATTATGACTTGGTGGTGTCTTTGACTGTACTTTGATGCATTGATATGCATCTGACCATTTGCTGTCTGGATTTATGTTGTACGTGACTATATTCTGATGATGTGTGATGCATCTGACTTTATGCCTGATTTCCATGTATAATTTACTACTCCATGTTTATTGCTATGTCTTGTTTTATTCCCATTCCTTGATTCATATGCTGCATGTGATTGCTATATCCTGCTTTATCCTTATCACATGGTTTCATATGCTTTCAAAATTAAAACATATACTTGTTGTTTTGGGAGAACCCCTAGGTTTGAGGGGGAGAGGTTTATTTAAAACTTAACTACCAGTCTACACCCTTTTCGGTGTTTGACAAAGGGGGAGAGTTGGTGAGTTAAGTTTGGGATAATGACGAGCTTAACTATTGTAGGGGGAGGATCCTGATTCTCCTACGATTGTGAAATTTGAGACTATCGATTTCAAATCCCTAAACTTAAAATCGGGTTGTCAAACAACAAAAAGGGGGAGATTGTTGATGCAGTCTGACCCTGATTGTTATTTTGGTGTTGACACCGATTTTAGTTTAGGCTAATAAGATGATTGAGATTAAGTCCTGGTCGGGGACTAGGTGAAGTGGAAAAGACCTAGTGGGACTAGGTTGATTGAAACCCTGGCTTGGAGGGCCAGGTCCTAGCTTGGAGAGCTAGGTGGGATGAAATCCTGGCTTGGAGGGTCAGGTCCTAGCTTGGAGGGCCTGGTTGATAAAACCCTGGCTTGGAGGGCCAGGTCCTAGCTTGGAGGGCTAGGTTGATGAAACCCTGGCTTGGAGGGCCAGGTCCTAGCTTGGGAAGCAAGGTAATTGAAATTCTGGTGAGTGAAGCCAGGTCCTAGCTTGGAGGGCTAGGTTGAAGTCCCGGTGAGTGAAACTGGGCACGGAGTCTTGGTCCGAGGGACTGAGCACGAGTCAGGGGAGGCTGGGAGCCAGTTCTCTTGACTTAGAGTAGGTTTGGCCTTGCCTGGATCGGTCTGGTGACCGATCAGGGAAGTTGGCATGGAGTTCTCTCGTGGATCGGTCTGGTGACCGATCCCGATGTTTGATCGGTCTGGTGACCGATCAGGGAGCATACAGTGACTTTGGCAAACCTACTGTTCGGTTCCTGATTGGTCTGGTGACCGATCAAGGAGCTTACAGTGACTTTGGGAACCTTACTGCTCGGCTCCTGATCGGTCTGGTGACCGATCAGGGATACTATACGATCAATTGTCGCAGGTTTCTCACTATAACCGATCAGGCTGGAACCTGATCGGTCAGGAAGTGTCCTGATCGGTCCCCAGACTGATCAGGCCACAACCTGATTGGTCTAGTGACCGATCAGGGGTGTGGCAAAAAGAAGCTGGAGGAAACCCGGCTGATGCTGGATCGGTCTGGTGACCGATCACCAGAAAGTCATGATTTCGGGTTTCTCACTGGGGACCAATCAGGCTGGAGCCTGATCGGTCTGAACCCATCCTGATCGTTCTGGTGACCGATCAGGAGTCCCTCTGATCGGTCCGGTGACCGATCAGTAGCTGGCAGCTTTAATTCAAAAACGCTGTCAGAGTTCTAATTGCGTTCTGTTTCTCTTTTGATCACCACTGATATGTTCTGATGTTTTGATCTTCTGTTGATTTGCTGTTCTAATGAGCTGCTAAGTGTGCAGATGAATTAGGTTTACACAAGGAGAGTCAAACAGAGGCTTTTACTACATTAGGTTTGGCAGGGATCCATCTCAGGTTGCAACGGATGCTGGCGCTGCTGGAGCTGCTGACTGGGGCTCGTCTGAGGGAAGCTCAGGGAGTCCAGGAGAGCTCAGTGGTAGGTGGGCAGTTGCAGTTGAGCAGCTAGGAGCTGCAGAGAGGTGGCTGTGACCTGACGATCAGTGGGAGAGGCTTAAGGGCTTGGTAGCGATGAAGCCTTAGGAGTACACTTGATCACTTCTCTGGCTCTTGTGACAAGCTGCTTCTCCATCTGTTGTGTATTACTCTGAATCTTGAAGCAACTGAAGCTTACTCTTTGAGTGATCTGTTGAGCCACGACCTGAGCACTTGGAAGAAGGCAGAGAGCTTGGCGAGTCCACCAGCAAGAAGACACGAAGAGCAGGGAGTTCTTGCGTGAGATCTGTGCTGAGTGGAGCTTGGTGAGGAGCTCTCTTGTGCGCCTTCTGTCCTAAGTGCTCTGTAAGATTCCTTCTATTGTTTCATTGTGCTTAACTTCATATACACTGATTGAAACTCTGTGGAGAGGTTTCTCCACCGAGAAGGAGGATTTGATATCCGTATTTCCGGGGCTTGATCTGTCGACGATCAAGGGATCGCCCACCTCACGGGCATGCCAAGGAGTAGGGGCAAGTTATCCCCGAACCTTGTAAACGATCCTTGTTAGCGTTTTGGTTTGCTTTTCATTTCTGCAGTTATACTCTGTTTTGTTTCTGCTTCCGCTGTGCTACTAACCCTTGAAGTGCAGAAATCTGTTAAGTGAAAGCGATTTTTGTGTTTGGCTATATTCACCCCCCCCCCTCTCTAGCCATCCAAGTTCCAACAGCTTCAAGTGCCTCATTACCTGGTCCACAAGGATATCGACAAATTCATCCGATTCTAGGAATTTGGCCTTGAAGTCTGCTGCAGCCTCTATTGTTCTAGAAGTCTCAGCCGGTCGAAGGTCACATAGCTTGGCCTCAGCAGCCTCCTTAACACGCCTCAACTGTTCCACCTCGACAAACAATCTATCTTGCTCTGTCAGGGCTTCCCTGAGTCTGTCTGACGTGACCCATACCTCCGAGCTAGCCTGGGCTAGATCATCCTCGAAGACGGACACGCGATCAGTCGCCATCATAAGGTCACATTCCTTCTGGCCAAGTTGTTGTGCTTGATTCTGAGCTCGCGCGTTCAACCTCTCGGCTGAGGCCGCCATAAGTCGGATGTCGCTCGACAACTTCTTCTCTCTCATCTGAAGCTGATCTCTCTCCTGCGTCACTTGGAGCAGGTCCTTGGTTAGGGCCACCGCCCGCTCGGAAGCCAACCGTTCTCGGTGTCGAGAACCATGGAGGACGGACTCCTAGGCCATCAGGGCATTCAGCTGATGCTCCACCTTCGCCCGTAAGACTCGGCTGGCCTCCGCTTGCATAAGACCCGCCCGATGCTTGTGCTCGGTTGCAGGCTCCGCTCTCAAGGCCCGGCGGGTTAAGGCCTCGACCTAGGGCCAGGAGTATAAACCTTGGCCAGCTGTTAGGCAGTCTTCAGCCGCCTGTCATTACACCAAGGAGTTATAGAGAACGTACAAAAGAAAATAACCTATGTAACAGTAAACTACACCTTCAGAAGAGTCTCCTAGAGAGTGGTTAGGGGTCTGGTAGAGACTCGTACGGCTGCTCCTCCGTGGGACCTGGGGGTATCGGCCCGGCCATCCGAAGGCAATGCGCCCCTGCGAGGAGGAAGTAGCTGGACAACAAGAGATTCAGGAGGCAGGATAGAGAGGATGGAGTCACCCTTCTCAGAGCTAGAAGTCCCCTCGGATAAGAGCCCCCCAACAGGAACCTCCTTAAACTGCACCGGGAGAAAAGACTGCTTGGAAGCCTCCAAAGCTGCATCCAACCTCTTCCGAAGGCGGTCGAGTTTCATCCGGTATTGGGTGCGCAATACCTCCTTACTCTTTGAATCCTCGGCCAGATCGGTTAAGGAAGAGCCGGGGTCAGAATGCCCACCTCTGGAACGGCGGTCGACGGAATGGGGGAAGATACGAGAACAGATTTCGCACCCTCGGAAGGAGAAACGACCTTCTCAAGAACTGAGGGAAGGGGGCTGGGATCAGCAGAGCGCAACCTCTTCCATCTAGGGCCCAAGCCCTCCGGAACCCGTCTTTTCTGCCGACCAATGACTTGTACTGGTAAGGGGACGGTAGGAGGGGAGGACCCCTCGTTGACCCCCTCCAGATGAACAGCAGCCGAGGGAGGGCCACCACCTGAAGGAAGATCCGCCAGAGGGTCAACCGACAGGCCAGAAGGCGCCTGACTCGCAACAGGTGGGGGTGCAGTAGTAGCCTCTACCCTTCCGGGTGAGGCAGGCCCACGAAAACACAGCTTCTTCACCACCACACTAGTCCGATCAGTCAGCCACACTTCCTTCGATCAGACTTGAAGGGAGGGACTTGTGATGTGGTTGAATAGCCCGTGGCAGTCACGTAGGATGAAGAAGCTGCGTGGCAAAACGTGACAAGTCTGAGCGACTCCTCTCGCAGAGCTCTCGAGACACTCTCGGGAAGAAGAGCCTTTAGTACCCCCCCCCCCTCGGGAGACACGCCCTGGAAGGTCAGACCAGAAACCCCTCCCGGGACCACCCCGGAAGTCGGGTCCCGAGTCCAACTCGGGGAATTATAGCGCCCGCGATCACCCGGGCCAGAAGACCCCGAGATCACCTCGGGGAAGCGGAGCCCAAGTAATACTCGACCTCAAGTAATGATCCCCCCCTCGTTTCTCGAATCTATGGATAAGCATCCCTGCTAACGCGGAGTAATCATGACCCTTAAATGTCGTAACGGGTCGAAACACGTAATGACGGCGTGGACCGTTTCAAAAGCTATCCAGTAACCGCCGAAGGGGGGGGGGACATGGCACAGATCATGGGGACGCGCCAAGGCAGCCGCCACAGGTATAAAAGGTAGTCCAACCCCTCTGGTAAGGCGGTTATGCTCTCTTTGCTACTCGTACTTTTTTCCTGCTTACTACTCCTCCTCTCCATCGAGGCACTGACTTGAGCGTCGGAGTTGGCTCCGCCAGACAACCTCCGGCGTGTTCCCCTAACGCTCGTGTTGATCTCGCAGGGCGCAGAGTTCCTCCCCTCCTATCAGCATCCACGTGGGTTGAGCCTCGGTGACTAGCCATCGACATCGATTCCTTCCGGAACACTTACCATGACCCTTGATAGTTCTGAAGAATTTGACTTCGATCTAAATGAATCATAAAATTCGAATTTAAAATAGCTAATGCTAATGTTTACATTTAGAATAGGTTTATTGAGTGCTCTCTAACATTAAATTCTATATTACTACATATATAGATTTGAGAATTGTTGATTACCCTACTTGATCGGGATGAGTAGTCTAAGGTGAACACGTGACGTAAAAAGGTTGCGTGTCATGGCCAAGAGGGAGAGAAGTGTCTGAGAGTAGCTCAGGCACTATGTGCCCCAAGACCAGCTCGGGGAAGAGTTCCCGAGGTCGACTCGGGAGAGAAATGTCTGAGACCAGCTCGGGCTGGGATTCTTGGGGCCACCTCGGGAGAGGTGTGCCTAGGACCAGCTTGGGCACGGAGAGTTCCCGAGCTCGGCTCAGAGAACGGAGCCGGAGACCAAGTCAGGAGAGAGAGGATGAATGAGGAGAAATTTATCGTTAACAACGATAATAACACACTTAATATAGGTTGCGACAGTTTCAAGTGCCCCTCCCTGAATAGGAATACTGGCAAGCAGTTATGACCCGCAACACATGATTTAATGTGCACGGCAGCCATTACCAGTAGCCCCTAGTGAACGACAGCTGGCGGACAACTACGAATCATGAGGCATGGGAATAGGGGAGGTGGTTACTGATGGTTTTCACCAAGGAGATGCCAGGTCGCGCATGGGAAACCTCTCCATGTCCACAGATTAAAATTTTTCAATCTGAATGGAGACCTATTTCCCAAACGACCGTCTCATCGTCGTGCTAACCGATTCGAGCGATCACTTGAACAACCAAGTTGTTCTAGTGATCAATCTTGTCCAACTGATTAGCCGTGGAATAGACGATGAGTGGATCGCCAGTTTTTATGTTTATCATCGGGGTCCAAAATAATTAATTAACAAATAATTAACATCAAGATAATTAATTAACCACATGAAATAATAGAGAACAAAGGAACCAAAGGAGAAGTTATACATTCCCTTTTACCTCGCGATCTTCTATTGTATGACCCTCCCTTCTTGGACGTTGTGTGGGCGACGTTCTACCAAGAACCGAAGTCACCAAGGCCTCCAACACCTCTATCTAAGGTTGCACCAAAACCCTAGCCACTAGGGTTGCCGCCGACCAACCTATGCTCCTCCTTGATGATCGCCAGCCACCAAGAACCGAGGACAGGAGGTAGAAGTAGATGAGGAAGATGAAGAAGAAGAGGAAGAAGCCTTCTCCTTCACCTCAACTCTAGGCGCCGTTGGTTACCACTCCTTCTTCTACCTCTTCTCATCGTCGGCTGAAAGTCCACCTCCAAGGTGGCGCCGTCAGTTTTCTCCCCTTTTAAGGTCTCGCATGCCCACAAGGAACCGAGAGAAGAATCCTCTTCTTCTTCCTTGTCCTAGCCGTGCACTTCAATGAAGAGAAAAGGAGAGAAGAGGCTCTCTTCCTCCCCTTGTGTTGCCGCCCAAGCCAAAGAAGGCGCCGGCTGAACCCTAGGAGAGAGAAGGGAAACCCAAGCCTTTGGTTGATTGAATGCCTAGGTCTCATGACTCCATGGGTATATATAGGGCTACAATAGGAACCATGAGGAGGAGTTGAGTCTTGGCCACCTAATGGATCAAGACCCGATCCATTAATGAAGATCCATTCCACTAAAGGATCTTCATTGATCTACCTCACCAACCCCCATATTTACATATGGGCTCCACCTATTATGAGTACAAGCATCTCCCCGTGTTTAAGATATCGAATGCTCATTGATTAATTTAAATTACTGACAATTTAATTAATCAACATCTAACTCCTTGAGTAGTACCACTCAATCTTATCATCAGGCCGGACCAAGTCCACCTGCAGGATTTAACATGATGAACCTTATGAGCTCCTTAAGGGGACATCATCAACCCGACTCACTAGGACATGATTTCCTTCTATAATTAATGGCACACCATGTAACTAGTATTATTTCCCAACTTACCGGGCCTATCGATTTATCAGAATAAATCTCGCTCATTGGTAAATCAAAGAAATAACTATTAAGTATATATGCCCGTTATCATATCGGGATTAAGAGCATGTACTCCATAATAACTGAGGTCTGATTCAATTATAAAGTCAATATAAATTGAATCACCTCTATGTCAGTCCTGCTCAATACACATAAAGTGTACTAGTGTAATTCTATGGTCAAGATAAACCAACACCAAATTACACTACAACCATCTCGATGGTTTGTCCAAATCCATCTCGGTTGTGAGCCTTTACTTATCCTTTACAAGGGACTGATAACATGATCTTCTGTGCGACACCACACACCATGTTATCTACAATGTAAAGTATCAGATAATATGCATATACTAATATAAACATGCAAACAGTGATCTTGTGATTCTCTTTCAAAATGTAGATGTCTATATAAAAGCAAGGCTTTTAGTATACATCCTAACAGTTACAGCAACGTGAGAGCACTTGAAAGAAGAAAGCAACGACTATATAAGATGCTTAGACCCTTAGGTAAGGGGGGGGATCTCCTGAACTCTAGTAATTTATTCTTATTGCTCCTCATCTCTCTTTGAGTAATTCCTGACTTGAGCGTCGGAGAGGGCTCCGCCGGAACTCCTTCCAGTATATCCCTTTGACGCTTATGTTAATCTCGCAGGCGTGGACACCCCCTTTGTCATCGCTCAAGGCTACACCGCGGTGACTTATCGTCCACGTCGTTCACTTCTGAAACAAGTTTGGTACCGTCTGTGGGAAACTTGATCACATACCAGAAGGGACACTGTGATGGCAGAACCGGATGGACAGCCGATCACGTTAACATAGGAAGAGTTGGACCGTCTAATTGCCAACGCTATTCGAGTGGCACTGGAGCAGCATCAAATCGAACAGGCTACTTGTCTACGGGCAAATCCGCTACAGGCAGAAGCCTAGAGAGTATCAACCTCATATGTTCGAAATCGGAGATCCATGTCTCCTCTAAGTGTACCTGTGAACGCAGCCCTAGGACATCGACAGGACTCCAACGAAGGACTAGAGAGAGCGTATACAACCACTTCCAACGTTCTATGCCAAGAAGAGGGACGAGAAAGAGCGAACTTGTAAAGGTTCTCCCAAAGCACACAACTTCATCATTCATCCAGGATATCATGGACGATCTCATGCCCAAGCAATTCTGTGGCCTCGAAATTACTTATTACGATGGAAAAATGAATCCTGAAGATCATATATGCAAATTCGAGAACGCAACCCTGTTGCACTAATATACAGATGGTGTGAAGTGCCGGGCATTCTTGAATACGTTGTCGAGAGCAGCGCAGCTGTGGTTCCAGAGGTTACCACAAGGCTCTATAAACTCCTTCTCAGAGTTTAAAACTGTCTTCTTATACCACATCGCCAGCAGTTGACGTTATCAAAAGATGACACTTAATCTCTTCGCCCTGAAACAGAAGAGTAAGGAGTTGTTAAAGGATTACATCCAGCGATTCAATCGGGTAGCACAGGATGTGCCGAGTGCCACTTCAGATATTCTCGTCAGCGCCTTTACGCAAGGACTTGCTGAAAGAGATTTCTTCTGATCCCTTATGAAGAAGCCACTGACTAGCTTCGATGATTTATTGGGGCAGTCAGTCAAGCACGTCAATGTGGAGGAAGTGCAACACGCCCGCCGAAAGGATTCAACTGAAACACCTATCCAAATCTTGATACAATCCAAGAGGAAGGAACCACCCGCTCCTGCCCGAGTGAAGGATTCTCGCTCAGGCAAAGGTCAATGGGACCACAGTAAGAAAGTAATGGAAACAGTGGATACTAAAGGCCCAACACCGCCTGAGAAGTACTGTGACTTGCATGGTAGTACTACGCATTCCACGGAGAAGTGCTACACTTTGAAGAGGAGAAGATCTAAGGACGTCGGTGCCAAGCCACGTAAGAAGTGGAGCAACTCAGGGTATCGACAAAGATCCCCTCGCCGAAGCCGATCTCCTAGGCGATGACAATCGGGGGAAGAGGAACCCAGGAGGCGACTCAATCACTTTCAAAAGGAAGATCCAAGGAGGTCTCACCTCACTGATCCAACTCACCAGAGCGAGACCGAGGGAAGGGCAAAGCTCCGGCTCGAGGTGTCACGCCTCGAGACCAACGAAGCCACTGATCTAATATAAAATCGGACAACACCTCCCCTATCCGGCGGATAATTTACACAAACATACAACACAC
Source organism: Boesenbergia rotunda (assembly GCA_024364735.1). Classification (NCBI taxonomy): domain Eukaryota; kingdom Viridiplantae; phylum Streptophyta; class Magnoliopsida; order Zingiberales; family Zingiberaceae; genus Boesenbergia; species Boesenbergia rotunda. The sequence goes on from JAGFNQ010001482.1 coordinate 220,907, forward strand.
ACAGTTCATAATTTGGCCTCAGGCCTCAAAACAGATGTATAATATAAGGGAAATAGAAGCATCACAATACTATAAACCGTAAAACTCACTTGTGTTGCCCTCGAGGCAGTCGCATCAAAAACAACCACCCAAAGTCCAACAGAGGACTCAAAAATATAATACCGCATGAATGAATTAAAATACAAGTCCAAGATATAGAAATAAATACAATATAGGACATGCTATAAAAAGAAAATGGAACACTTGGAAGCACCCATCAAATGGAGTCGTGGGGAGCCGGGACTAGTAACTGGGCTCCTCCGGCGAGTTATCAACCTAAAAACAAAAACATTGTGACGGGTGGTGAGTCTAAGTGAACTCTGCAGGTAAAGGGAAAAATATGCATGGCAGAAAAAGCAGTTGTATAAGCTATACAGAAACAACAGGATACAGTCTCACTGGTATATCAAAATATGCATAACTGAAAGTAACAACTAAATGTACATACCAGAAAATCAACCTATCCTGATTATAAAAAGGACTCGTATTATACTAGTAAGTGCAGAGTCATCAAACAACACAAATGGTATATTCTGTATGTGCATGTCAAACAGTGCAGCAAATAAATGCAGCAAACACAATCAAATGCACAAATACATCATATGTAAATGATGCAATGACATGGTCACCCCTAACGCTAGTCAAGCCACCGAGACATGCAATAATGTGTTGGTCGAGTGGGTAGAGTTGTGACACTGTCCGCACTCTGCCATCACTGCTCCTGAGTGACCGAGTGGACAGGATGTTGGTGGAGTAAACACTCTGCCTCATATGTATATGGGAGGAGATATCTCTCTCATCTTCTCTGGTCTATGGGAAGAGAAGGGATCCTTGCCTGCTATCACGTTTTGAAACCATTACTCATGAGCGGTCGAGCAGAGCAGTACAGAGCAAATGCATACACCCAATGACATCTACTAACCCATGAGTGACCGTGTGTGCATATCATGTGTCGGATGACGATAGGCTCAACCACAAGGGAGTCGCTGATCGCCGGCATGCAACAATGCAGGGATGGTGCATGACTCTAACACATACAACCCCTACCAGGTCATTGACATATAACTCAACCTAACATGCACAGGTCGTAAACATGTATCATAACCCAATCATCATATATCCAGGTACACGTGCAAGTATGACTAGAATCATTCAATGCAATCATACAGTGATATGCTACCCTATATCTGTAGGGATCTATAGGAAAAAATATTTAAAAATCACAGCGAAAATAATAGATCCCACGAGCTATCCAAGCAAAAGAAAATTCATACAAAGTTAATTTATAAATTCCTATCATATAGGTATACCTTTAGCGCGTGCCCTTCGCTTATCCTGCTTGTCCGAGATATGCCAGATCTCTTGCACGTTTAAGTGTTCGTGCCTCTATGCGTATCTATACGAACACGATCTCTCAAGCTTCAGAGAAGAATCGCCTTTGTGGTGCTAGCCACAAGAGAATATTCACAAAGCAAGAAGGAGAGGGAGAAGAGGGTTTTCGGCCAAGAGAAGGAGGAGAAGGGAAAATGACAAGTTCTTCATCCAAATGACAAGAAAAACTCTTTTATACTCAACCTATGAATATGAAGAGTTTTTGTTTCTTTAGTTTCCCTCCATTAATGTCATTAAAAACCCAATTAGAGCATATTTTCTCATGTGGCACTTCAACTTCTCTTCATCCAATGAAGAAGAACTTTTCATCTTCCCCTATTATTAATTTACTAAACATTTTAATGAATTAATATCTCATTCAAATGTGGTTGAGTCTAATTTAAATGAGTCTAACTCAAATTAAATCTCAATCATATAATCCAATTGGATTCACTTGAGTCTAACTCAATTAATCCAATTCGGATCAAATCTTAGTCAAACTAAGATCAATTAATCTCTGAAGCATTGTGTCATTGGTGTGTGACCCAATAAGTTCTCGTAATGTTGGCAATGTGTCTAAACCGCTTTAGACATATAGGCAATGAGTGGTATCTAGCAATGCATCATTACTACCCAAGTGACGAGAAAATCGATATCCGACTTAACCTCCGTGACTATGACAATATATGACTTTGTCCTTCCATCCTCGATATCTAGATTGACCAATGAGAGATAGACCGTGTCATCCTCGATCAATCTTTGTGTTTCTTGATCTCCGAGTAGACTCACTCAAACAAATGAGCTCAATATCTCATATTGACTCATTTGAGCATGGTCATGCGTTTTAGTAGTCCTACTCGATCAAGGGGCCCACAGATATCACTCCCATCATATGGAAGGGATAAATCCTATCTACATCACTCACATCCCTCCATATAATTCATTACATACCTAGTGATCGTCTTTATAGTCCACCCTGTTGCGGGTCACGTTTGACGATACCAAAGTACATAACTCCTTATGTAGGGAACCGTAGTGACTTTATGTCTCAGGACTATTCATACTAATAGTCACATGATAAAGTTTATGACACTCATATGACAATTTATGAAACTTACTCATGGCGGGTCAATTCAGTACACATTCTCTAATATATACCCATGTGTCAACTTGATATCATATATCCATGACTTGTGAGCTGAAGTCATCAATTGACCTACATGCTAGTCTCCATGCATTAATATTGTCCTTGAATATTAATGCTTGACTAGGAATGATTTAGTGTAGTATTTTCTACATCATCTCACTACGATTCAACCAATCGATATGATGTAGATAAGAGCCTACTACCCAATGACATTATTATACTTAGTTATTTGATACAAATATAAAGTATAATAATCAAACATGCCTTTATTAATGATAGAATATGATACAAAAAGTCCCTAGTCAATCATCACATAATTGACTCTAGGACTCCTACTAACAATATCTACATTCTCATGCTTATACTAATGTTATACATAATCAGATAACAAATAAACGAGACTGTATAGAAGGAAATCGAGATCATATCTAAGATCAAACATAAGTATTAAGCAGGATAACAAATAGTAGCATATAAAGGTAAATAACAGCTTACAGCATAAATAACAATTAGTCATGTATAAAGGTAAAGTGGAACTACAGATACAAGCAAGAAGGACCCACCTCCAAATAGAAGAAATCCATATCAAATGAGAAGGAACCACCCGCCAATAGTCAACAATAATAAATCCAAGTCAAGTCCCTGTATCAAGAACACATTTTAAATAACTATTATAAGAAGGTAATAACTAGCTAATTAATCCCTAAGTCATACTAGGGTTAACCTAACCGTTCCTTTTCCATTTAAGTACATCTAATTAAATGATTAACCCTTAATTATCCCAGAATCAAACATCAACAGGATCAAGAAAACTCATTCCCCCTACTGATTAAAGACAAACCTGTGTCAAGCCAACCAGGAACAACCCTAATCCAGTAGGATATCACTCGGCGTAGTCACCCACCAATTAGAAAACGAAACCCAAAACAGGGTTACTGCCCAAATCCTCACATCGATCAGAAAACATGGCTACCTCATAGCAAAATCAAATTAGGGTATCAACATCACACACGAACAATATTTCCGTAGTTAGATCTTACATAAGAACACAGAACCACTTCTATCTCCGAAACCTCATCCAAGAACAACATTAATCCAAATCCAAACAACCTACGAAACCACTCAAATCCAATCCCGACACCCTTCCAATTTCCCTAGCTCACGGCAGCACCAAAATAGCAGGAATCCAAAATCGAATACATCAAGATATAATCTACAGATCTAAATCGAAATCCAGGTCAGAAACAAACCCAAACATGCCTTTCATACCTGTGATAGCGCCGACAAAGGCTCCCCTACTCCGGATCCGACGATCAGTAATCACACGATGACTGTCACAACAGCTCCTTCTCCCGAATGATTCCTTCTCACTCACTCAGCCACCTTTTGCCATTAGTGGAAGAAGAAGAAGGCAGGGGAGAGATGGGCTCACAATCGAGCGTTGGGGATCCCCTGATCCAGCGATGTGGTGGCGCTGCGTTGCTCGATCGAAAGAGAGGAGTAAAGGAGGTGGTTGAGCGAAGGCGAAAGGGAAGGATGGTTCGGGTTGTGCATGGCTACGACCGAAGGAAAGGAGAGGAGGAATCGTACATACAAGAGTGGTCTTTTGCACTTTAGCCCTGGTAGTTTGAGTTACCACAGTTTCGTCCCTAGATTCAAAATTTTAACAAAACAACCCCTAAATTTTTAAGGTTTTAAGCATTCAACCCCTCAAAATTAGGGTTTTGAGCACCTAACCCTCTACCAATTTTAGATCTTAACACTGGCACCCTCCTAACCTTCATCATTAGGCCTAGGAATGCTAAAGTCCATCCGATAAGTTTTCGAAAAAATTTTCGGACCGATCTCTAAATTGCTGTATTTTACATTATCCCCCACTAACAAAAATTTGGTCCCCAAATTTTGTTATACACTATAGTGGATACTATCATGAAGTATGGAGATATAAATACTGAACAGTAACTAACCATATATGCCTAGGAAGAATAGATGGGGGTAGCGAGCTTAGATGACATCCTCAAGCTCCCAAGTAGCCTCCTCATCCGAGTGATGCTGCCATCTGACTTTAACCAGCCGGATTATCTTGTTCCATAACTGACGTTCTCGGTATCCCAAAATTTGTACAGGAACCTCCTCGTAGGTCACATCAGGTCGTAGTGGAACCGAGACATCTGACAGTACATGTGAAGGGTCGGGTACATATCTCATCAGCATCGATACGTGAAATACGTCGTGTACGCCGGTAATAGATGGTGGAAGAGCCAACCGATAAGGCACGACCCCAACCTATTCCAGAATCTGGAAAGGGTCGATGTAGCACAGAGAAAGCTTACCTCGAAGACCAAACCGTTTCACCCCTTTCATGGGTGAAACTCGCAGAAATACATGATCACCTACGGAGACTCCAGAGGTCTCCGTCTCTGGTCGGCATAGCTCTTCTGACGATCCTGTGCCTCAGACATCCTGCGTCTAATAGTGCGGATTAACTCTGCCTCGTGCTGAGCTCTCTGAGGTCCTAACAACTGGGATTCCCCAACCTCCTCCCAGAGGGTGGGTGTCCGACAAGGCTTACCATACAACGCCTCATACAATGTCATCTGAATAGCCGCATGATAGCTGTTGTTGTAGGCGAACTCGATCAGATGAAGATGATCCTCCCAACTGCCTCCGAAATCCATCACACAGGTTCGCAACAAGTCCTCTAAAGTATGGATGATACGCTCTGACTGACCATGGGTCTGCGGATGGAAGGCGGTACTAAATCTAAGCTCGGTACCCATGGCCTTCTGCAGGCTCTACCAGAAGCGTGAGGTGAAACGCGGATCTCGGTCTAAGATAATAATCAATGGTATGTCATGCAATTTGATAACCTCTCTGCAATACAGCTCTGCCAATCTGTCCAGGGAATCGATCCTCCGTATAGCTAGAAAGTGCGCGGATTTGGTCAATCGATCAATGATCACCCAAATCACATCAATGCCTCGTCTGATCCTAGGCAGCCCCACCATGAAATCCATTCCATTTCCACTTGGGAATGGGAATACTCTGAAGTAACCCAGCAGGTCTCTGGTGCTCTACCTTAACTTGCTAGAATACTAGGCATCGGGCTACAAAATCAGTGATGCCTTGCTTCATTCCATTCTACCAGTAGGAACGCCTCTGGTCTCGATACATGCGGGTACCACCCGGATGGATAGAGAATCGGGAGCGATGTGCCTCCAGTAATAGCTCCTCCAAAATAGGGTGTGCCTTTAGTACGCAAAGCCTCCTACGAAAATACATGACACCCTCGTCGTCCTGTGTAAAATTAGACTGCTGCTCTGTGGCTGCTCGGCTGCCAAGGAATTGCAGATGCTGATCAGTCACCTGAACCTCTTTGATCCTCGTCCGGATAGATGACTGTGCAACCATGGTCGCTAGAATACCCCTCTCAGTCTAACCCTGCTCCTCTAAACCCAACTCTGAGAAGCTCTGAACTATCTCGGTAACCAGAACTCGGTGGCAAGCCAATACTCCTCTGGACTTCCTACTCAGGGCGTCAGCAACGACATTAGCTTTCCCAGGGTGATAACTAATGGTACAATCGTAATCCTTTAAGAACTCCATCCACTTCCTCTGTCGGAGGTTGAGTTCCTTCTGTGTGAATAGGTACTTGAGTCTCTTATGGTCCATGAATATCTCAAAAGTGATCTCATACAAGTGGTGCCTCTAGATCTTCAGAGCAAAAATGATGGTTGCCAACTCTAAACCATGTATAGGATAGTTCTTCTCATGCTCCAGCTGTCGAGAAGCATAAGACATTACCCACCCATGATGCTCCTTCTCATGCTCCTCTCCCGATGGAAGAACGAGGATGGGTGCTAACACTAACTTCTGCTTCAACTCCTAAAAGCAGGACTCGCAAGCCTCTGACCATGTGAACTTCATGCCTTTCCTGGTAAAGTGTGTCAACGGCATAGCGATGCTCAAGAAACCCTCTACGAATCGACTATAGTAACCGGTCAATCCCAAGAAGCTGTGAACCTCCTGAACTGACTTTGGCTTCTTCTAACTGGTGACAACCTCAATCTTCTGAGGGTCTACTAAAATATCTCTGCTGGAGACCACGTGTCCCAGAAAACCAACTGAGGGTAGCTAGAACGCGCACTTGCTGAACTTCACAAATAAGCGCTCTCGTCTGAGAGTCTCCAAAACAATGCGAAGGTGTTGCGCGTGCTCCTCCTCTGAACGTGAATAGATCAAGATATCATCAATGAAGATAATGACAAATTGATCTAGGTACTCCAGGAATATGCAGTTCATCGAATCCATGAATACCGCTGGAGCATTGGTAATCCCAAATGACATTATCAAAAACTTGTAGTGCCCATATCTAGTGCGAAATGCTATCTTCTAGATGTCTGAGTCTCTGAGTCTCAGCTGGTGATATCCAGACCGTAGATCAATATTAGAATACACTTAGGTGTCTCTGAGCTGATCAAACAAATCCTCTATCCGTGGCAAAGGGTACATGTTCTTGATGGTTACTGTATTCAACTGTCTGTAGTCAATGCATAACCTCAAAGAACCATCCTTCTTCATGACGAACAGAACCAGAGAACCCCAAGGAGATATGCTCGGTCTGATGAACCCTCTATTCAGTAACTCTTTGAGTTGGGCCTTCATCTCGTCCAACTCAACCGACGCAATCCTTGGAATCAGCTCAATGGTGAACTCTATCTGTCTCCTGGGTGGAAGACCCGGTAGTTCCTCTGGAAAGGCGTCCGAAAACTCCCGAACCACTGGAATATCCAAAAGTGAGGTGCTACTGTTATCGTCTACACTGATCATCGATAATAAGAAACCCTGGTAGCCCTGTGATAGCAATCTTTGTTCCTAGAGCGCAGAAATAGCAGATATGTCGTCATCTCGGATGCCGGTGAAATCCCAGAAGGGTTAGTTCGGAGGTTGAAAGGTGACCACCCTCATCTGACAATCAACAGTGGCATGGTACGCGGTAAGCCAATCCATGCCGAGAATAATGTCAAAATCGACCATCTCAAGTACCAGCACGTCCACGGTGAGAATCATACTATCGAAATCTAGTGGGCAAGCTTTGACCTCCTGAATGATAACCAATGACTCACCAGATGGTAAAAATACAAATAGATGTCGAAACCTAGGAGTAGGCATCCTACCAATCCTAATCATAAATATCCGTGAAATAAAAGAATACGAGCTACTAGTACCTACTAATAAGTCTACAGGAACTGAATATACAGAAATAATACCATGGAAGACCGATCAGCATCGACCCTCTGAGCCTCCTCTCAGGTGAACAGCATAAACTCGTCTAGTCTATAGCGGTGGAGGTAGTGGCGGATATTGTTGTGGCTGCGGTGGTGGCAAAGACTGAGATACGACTGCTCTAACAAACGACTGAGGTTGATACAGTGCAGTCTAATAAACTGGGTAATACTGATGCTGGGACATGTACTACTATGGTGGTCCTAAAATAGAACCCTATGATGTCGCTGGAGTACTGATGTGCTCGTATCTGTGCATGTTGTACATGGTTGTTGGAGGGGTTGTCTACGGCAAACGGAAAGAATGGCCGAGTCTTCCAACCTCCTCTCCGAGGTCCCATCTGCGTTGAATGTCAACTCTGACCCGTGCCTCCAGTCCCCTCAGTCTGTGTCTTCGGCGCACAGTCTCGACTCATGTGTCCCGGAAGCTTGCAGTAGAAGCACACTGCATGCCCTACGAGACACTCTGATATAGGATGCTCTCTGGAACAACACGGTGTACACTGGTAGTATCCGACTATCTTCTTCTTCTGGTTCTGCCAGGAAGACCAAGAGGAACCTCTTGTAGAACGTCCAGACTTCTGAGGTTGTGTAGATGTCCCAGAAGTGCTCTGAGCTGACTGGCTCTGCCCGCCCTGCTTTTTCCCTATGGCCTACGGTGGTTGAGTCTGAGTTGAACTCTGAGCTGACTCCTTCCCTTTCTTCTTCTCTCCGTTCACCTGCTGCTGTGACATCTCTATCAGAAGGGCTTTCTCTAAGGCCTCACGATAAGATGTCGTACTGAAACCAGCAATCCGAAGTCTGATGTACCCAGCTAGTCCCTGGGTAAAGTGAAGCATACGGAATCTGTCCTTGGCGACTAACTCATGGTAGAATTCAGCCAAGTGGTTAAATTCTGCATTATACTCCATGACCGTGTGGCTCCCCTGCTGAAGAGTCAAGAACTCCTAGCGCTGAGACATCTGATAGGCTATCGGTATGTATTGGCTCTCAAACGCCTCTCGGAAGATGGCCTAGGTGAGGCGCTACTCTCCAATGATCGTGCGCTGTGAGGCCCACCAGGAAACTGCCTCATCCCGCAAATTATAGGCAGTCAGCTTTGCCTTCTCCCACTCTGAACAATCCATGTAATAGAATGTACCCTCCAAAGTCTCTATCTAAGAGAGGACAGCCTAAGGGTCAGGTCCTCCATGGAACAAAGTGAATCAGCCTTTCACCGACTTTGTAAGTGCTAGTATCTGTGCTCTGGCTCTGGCCCAGTCCGTCGGAACAACATGATCCACCAGTGGAACTGCAGTAGGTACTGAAGCAGGAGCTGCAGGCGGAACCATGGGAAATCCCATAGCCGAAGCCACTAGTGGGGCTGGGTAGACTCCCAGAGCTGAAATGACTACGGTGCCACCGGATAACCTGTAAGGGGCACTGATGGGGGAACTGATGGACCAACCACGATGGGCACAACTGGGGGTGTAGGTACTGATGGAGGTACAGACGCATATGCACAGGCCGACATCACTTAGGGTGTGGGTGTTGCTGGATGCGCTGTAGGAGGTGCTGACGGTGCTACAACTGGATACGGAACTGCAAGCACCACTGGAGGTGTAATAGTGGGTACCACTGATGGTCCAACTGGGTATGCGATAGTAGGTACCGATGCTGGTATTGTGGGGATGACTGGTGTAGTAGTCGCGAGTGGAATGGTCGAAACCGTTGACAGTAGTGGAGATGGCGGCCTTGGAACATTCGGAGGAGTCTGTCCATGACTGATCGTCCCCATCTCTGTCGGTCTCTCGAGTGACCCCATCACTGGAGACCCAATAGTAGTCTTACGCGGTCGCCTTCGATCACGTCTCGGTGCGGGAGCACGTCCACGCCGAGTCATACCTGTTACAATATTACTCATTGGTTACCAAAGGTATAAGTCAACTAACCTTACCATATTATACAATTATCATCCGGAGATCCAAAATCACGCTGCAAAAATGACTCTGAAGATCCAAATGTACTTAGGTAGATCATATCAAACCCAAGCTCTGACACCTACCGAATAGGTATCAGATTTAACTCCGACAAATCCGAAAAGACTCGCCAAAACCGCCGCTCGATCGAAAGAGAAGATTAGAGGAGGTGGTCAAGTGAAGGAGAAAGGGTAGGAGGGTTCGAGCTGTGCTTGGCTGCGTCCGAAGGAAAGGAGAGGAGGAATCGCACATATAACAGTGGTCTTTTGCACTTTAGCCCTAGTAGTTTTAGTTACCATAATTTCGTCCCTAGATTCAGAATTTTAACCAATCAACCCCTAAATTTTTAGGGGTTTAAGCATTCAACCCCTCAAATTAGGATTTTGAGCACCTAAACCTCTACCAATTTTAGATCTTAACACTAGCACCCTCCTAACCTTCGTCGTTAGGCCTAGGAACGCTAAAGTCCATCCGATATGTTTTTGAAAATTTTTCCGAACCGATCTCCGAATTGCCGTATTTTACATGAGGGCCTTCGTTGGGTCATGTCGGAATGATCTCGGGAGGCCCGACCAGTAGGGATTCACACCGGGCAAGGAAGTCTCAAACGCGTAGGTTGGAAAACCATGCGATTGGGGCAAGTAAGGAAAAGCGCAGCGGAGGGGCATTTTCGATGATAGATGAAGTTCCGTCAATATCCTATACAAGGCGGCGCTGGACCAGATGTATCGAATGAATAGGAAAAATATTGGTCGGAAACCTAATGAAAGCATGTTGCCGCAAGTTCCTACCAACTTATGGTGCCGAGGATGTCCAAGTTGTGTAGACCTGGTTGTGGTGTTGAGGATGCCCGGCCGAGTGCAGCCCAAGTTCATACAACTTGTGGTGCTGAGATTGTCCAAGTTGTGTAGACCTGGCCGTGGTGCTGAGGATACCCAGCCAGGAGCAGCTTGAGTTCCTACTAACTTATGGTGCTGAGGATGCCAAGTTGTGTAGACTTGGCCATGGTACTGAGGATGTCTGGCCAGTGTAGACCTAGCCGTGGTGCTAAGGATACCCGGTCGGGAGCAGCTCATGTTCCTAACAACTTATGGTGCCGAGGATTCCCAAGTTGTGGAGACCTTGTCGTGGTGCTGAGGATGCTCGGCCGGGAGTAGCCCGATTTTCTACCAACTTGTGGTGTCGAGGATTCCCAAGTTGTGTAGACCTGGTCGTAGTACTAAGGACGCCTGGTCGGGAGCAGCCTGAGTTCTTACCAACTTGTGGTGCTGAGGATGCCCAAGTTATGTAGACCTGACCCTGGTGCTGAAGATGCCTAGCCGGGATCAACTCTAGCTCCTATTAACTTGCAGCGCTGAGGATGCCCAGCCAGGAGAGGTCAAAGTCCTTGTTAGCGCACAGTTGCCAAGGACACTCCAGCGATTTGACCTTCTCTAGCGCGAAAAACGATTATTAGGCATCAGGTGGATAGCTAACATGGAAGCGATGCTCAGCAAGGAATGAGTTAGCATTAGCGCGAGTAAAAAAACATTATAAAAAGTTATACTTCCAGAGGATGAAGGCGAAATTCCAGCGAAAAAGATGAAGAAGAAATCAAGTTACATTCATAAGCTAAAATACAAAATATATTATACGAGGCAAATTATAGGCAAAATACAAAGCATGACACATGGGGCAAAATATATTCATTCAGATAATCAAGTAGAGGCACAAGGATTACAATTATAAAGGTTTTGAGAGACCTTTGGGCAACCAAATCAGAAAGCAGATTACATTAAAGTTCCTTCTCTTCCACGGACAACTCCTCCCAGGCTTGGCCAACGGTGAGGAAGATCAAGTCGACATGTTTGAGCCCTCGGCTCACTGAATCTGCTGGATAGCTCCGTTGAAGCCCTGTTTGAGCCGCTTCAGTTCTTGGTAAGTCATGATGTAACCAAACTCCTCGGACTGGAGGAACTTAGCTTTGACTGCAGCTTCCATTTCGGGTTGGCAGGATTCTTCGCTAGCTTTATAACTTTCTAGCTCTTTGAAGACTCGCTCCCGATCAGCCTTCATTTCCTTTGCGTTGGCCAAAATTCGGTCTCGGGCCGTGAGAGCCTCTTCAAGCTATTCCTGAGTCGCTGGCAATTGGGACTTAGCTTGGGAGAGGGTCTCCTATAGGTCAGATACATAAGCAGCGGCATCCCGCAGACTTGTCTCGTCCTTGGCTATTTTGTCTGCCTACTCTTGGATCTGGCTGTTGAGTTCCCCCTTTGATGACTCAAGGAGGTGAATGTCCTCTAGCAACTTGGCCTCGCAAGTCTGGAGTTACTTTCTCTCCTGAGTCAGTTGAGCCACCTCTGTTGAAAGAGATTTAGTTCTCTCCGACAAAAGGTGTTCCCTGTGCCGAACGTTGTTCAAGCTTGACTCCAAAGGTTGGGAGTTGTCCGTGGAATGCTCGAGTTTGGTATGGAGGTCTTTGGGAACCTTGGCCTACATCTAGCCCTCCAGTTGGACTTGCCAGACCTCCACCTCGAGCTCAACCACCCGTTGTTGTCGGGCTTCGGTCTCTTGCTCGGGAAGTAGGCGGCAACCGAGAGTCAGGCACTCGAACGTGGCCTAAATGAGAAAAATCATGAAATTCAATGCAAAAGTAAGAGGGGAGGATAGATTAAGATTGTACCTTCAGTAGAGACTCATATAGTCGGGCTACCACCCCAGCTGAGCCCACCTCCCTAAGAGAGTCACGTATGCCTCAGTGCACTCTTTCATTCCCTCCCAACTTCGAGGGGAGGGGATGCCCGAGGTGGCTTCGGATGATCGGACGAGGATAGGGAGGTATACTTGACAAGTATCCTCGACTGGTATGATGGATGGCCTCGAGAAGCTGTCATCCGTACTCGAGGAAAATTCTTTTGGGGTTTGAACCCCTTGGGGCGGCTCCTTGATCTACAAATGCTGGGGTCCAATCATAGTCGTCTTTTCAGCAGCCTGGACTTTCCTGTGAAGGCCATCGCTAATGAGCTCTGTCTGTGCAAAGTGGACTCTCTTACCTTTATAGCTGACAATCCCAGGTGATAGAAGAATGGAAGGAGGGTCCAACAAGGCAGGGGGAACATGGCCTCCTTCTAGGGCTCCTCAGCTTCTGGGGTTGCTCCCTTTCGGCTCCTGGGAAGCGGAACAAGCTCCTCAGTGTCGTTAGAGGTGGTGTCAGGGACTCGGCCTAATCGAAGCTTTCTCTTCTGAAGGGAAGGGGCAAAGTCCGACTTCTGAATAGTAACCGGGGGTTTGTTCTCTTCTTCTTCAGCCGGAAGAAGATGAAGTCTACGTCGAGGAGGCCAGGGACTGATTCCTCGAGATGGTGCAACCTCTGAGGCCAGAACTAGTTCTAGCTGATCACTAGTATCCTGTGCGACAGCGAGAATGGAGGAAGGACTGGCCTCCCGACTGGTGGGCAGCTCCGAGACAAGAGGCTCCTGACTTTGGGTCCTCTCAGAGTCCCTAGGGGACTCCGGGAGTGGGTCTCCCTGAGCTTTTTGAGGAGTTAGAGCTTTCTCATCGGCTAGCTCCTATTTAAGCAGTTTGCTCATCGATCGGGTAAGCATGATGGATTCTATAAAGAAGATAAAAGAATATCAGTTAGTATAAATAAGCGTTAGAAGACTTACTGAGGTCACGAGCAAGACTGGTAGCGTTGGGGATGATCACAACCCTGTAGAGAAGCTCTTCACAGCGGACCCTGGTCACAAAACTAAGGTACTACTAGGTAATGGTACTTATTTTCATCATGGTAATATACATGCTAGAAATAATTATTATCATTTTAATGCTATTTATCAGGAAAATAGGAGGCATGAAAAACCTAAGGAAAACATAAAGTCTTCCATGTTAGGACTACCACATCTAAGGATAGGGAACAAATTAGAACTTTCCATGGTAGACCTACCCAACATAAGGCCAAGAAGAATAATCACCAAGGTTATATTAGAAAACCAAGCCTTGATGAGATAATGATGGAAAATCAAGTTTTGAGGTCAAAACTTGATAAATTAAAAAAATCCCTTAAGAAAATAGAAAATCTATTTAAGGAATCAAAAATTTAAAACCTAGATTTAGGAAATCAAGGACTCCATAGGAGCAAGAAAGGTTTGGGGTACAAACCTAAAACCAAGAATGATGGTCTATCTTATCATAGAGTTCCATATAGATATGGAACTCAATCTAGGTCTAGGGGTCAAGTTAAGGCCACAAGGGAAGTCATCCCTAGAGTTGACCAAGACAAGACTAATATGACTAAGGCTTCGGAGAAGCCTAGAAAAGTCATTAGGAAGGTATCAAGGGAAGTTATCCCAAATGAATACCTAGAACACCCAAGGAGCACCAATAGGTTTTGAGTTTCTAAAAGTGTATTCGCCACACCCTAGATAGGCATAGGGAGTGTCAACTCAAATTGGATGGGTAGTTAACCCAACCTTGATGAAGTTGACACTTTCGGGGATTTTCAAGGAGTTACTACCCTTGAAAATGAAGGAGTCATTTGTTTACTCTAGGAGAAGTAAATTATGTCAAACTATATTTTTAAGAGATTGAACTAACTAAAGTTGGCACAACTATGTTAGAATCCAAAGATATGCCAAGTTGGGGAGTTTCGGCATTATCTTGGAAATTAGGGGCAAAATTAGGATTATCAATGGCTTAGCGATGAGTTATTGATACTTAGATAGAAAATCTAGGCATTTTCTTTTGTGCTACTATGCCATGTTTTGTATGCCCTATCACATGTCATGACATCATAATTCATCATTCATATTTTATTATGAAAATATTACATGTCATGACATACATGCATCATCTAGCTATAATATTTTTTTTAAATTCTCATATGATGCATGTCATAGTCACTATCATGGAATAATTTAATTTTTAGTGAAATTAAGGACATTGGCATTAATTGACATTCTAGGTGGATGATCAAAGTTTATAATGCCTAGGTAGAAATGCATGAACCCTTAGTTTAGAGAGAACATGACGTTCACATCTCACCAGACCATAAGTTGACTTGCTTGTATTTTGAGATACATTAGAAACAAGTGAGATGTTAGGGTGATAAATGAAACTCAAGGTGTTGATTAATGTACATCCTATTGAGTTTTAGGTTCATCAAAACATGAATATAAATGAACTACAATCATTAGGAAAGCTAATGTACAAGTCATGTGCATTTAGCTCAAGGAACATGGTTGGAAATTATTTTTGAAATCTATTTCAAAACTATCTTAGAAAACCTTGGTGAAGACTATCTTTTGATAGATCTCATCATTGATTAATTGGATACAAAATAGAGTGAAACATTAAAATATTTTAATGGTTTCCATTTTTATGTCAATCTTTGGAAAAGGGAGGTATTTTAGTATAAAATTATTTTTCCTTGATAGTATATGTCATAAATAATATCTACACAAAATTTTAGGATTTTTTAAATTTTGTAGAATTATTTAGGAGTTTCTGAAATTCGGACTGAAATTGTTTTCAGAAATCAGAAACTCTCAATCGATCAGGTGATCGATTAGGACAACATCAATCGATTGTTAAACCTTTTCTGCGGGCACAGAAGCTTGCATAATCGAGTCATTGATCGATTAAGGGAAGCCGTAATCGATCAGCTGATCGATTAAGACATAGCGTAATCGATTGGGACCCAACACCAATCGATTTGCACGACTGAAACTGTCTGTTTTCAGTGAGTTAACCCAATTTTGAGTAACCTAACAATCCCTAACCCCTTGAAATACTTTTATAAGTATATTTGGGTAAATTTCATTGTGAAATCAAAAAAGGAGTTTGTTTGGTGAAACCTATAGGGTTAGAAAGAGGTTTTGATTCAAGTTTGGAATCTCAAAATCTCATAACCTCGAGTTGAGATTTCCTAAAGTTTTAGGAACTCAAAAATCATTGTTGGTGCAATGATAAAGGGTTAGAACATGTTTTGAGGGGGAGGTCTTCCTTAAAAGTATGTGTTTGAATTTTTATCTTTGGGATAAGTGGGAGAATGAAAATTGGGAATCTTCATTATGATGAATGCTCAAGATTGAGCATGGGCTCAAATGGAAGGTATGGAACTTTCATTGGGCATGTCTTTGACCATATAGACTCTCGGGGAGAGTTTTTGATGTGTGTCAAAGGGGGAGAAGATTGAAAGGCTAATAGGGATTAGTTTTCTCAAATATATTGTCAAACATCAAAAAGGGAGAGATTATTGGTGCAATCTTTGTTAAGTCAGGGTTGACCTAGTTAGACTAGGCTCGGGTGAGCTTATGTCTGGTAAGCTTGGTAAGCTTAAGGTTGGATGTTTCGATGTTTGATAATGATGTTTGAATATCACATGATGTTTGAATATTGTGTGAGTCAAGTGGGTCAAGGTTGACTGGAGACTTGACTGGGAAAAGACCTAGGGGGACTAGGCATACCTAGTGGGACTACGTGAAGTCTAGGTGGATATGGGAGATCGCACGCTGGCATGGGAAAAGACCTAGGGGGACTAGGCACATCTAGTGGGACTAGGTGAAGTCCAGGTAGATCGGGGAGATCGCACGCTGGCATGGGGAAAAGACCTAGTGGGACTAGATGAAGTCCAGGTGGATCGAGGAGATCACACGCTAGCAAGGTGGAAGTCTACCGAGAGACTAGACCTAACTCGAGGGTTAGGCAAACCTGGTTGGGAATCAAGTTAAGTCCTAGCTGGGAACTAGGCAGGAGAAATTCAGGTTGGTCAAAGGGGTTGACTGGACACTTGGTAGGGAAGTCCTAACATGTCATGGTTGACCAAGGTTAGGCAAGGGAACCTTAAACTTGTGCACACAAGTTAGGGTTAGACTCAATCGATTAGGTAATCGATTTAAGTTTGGTTTCTCGCAAACAGAAGCCTTCTTGATCGATTGGGTGATCGATTAAGGAAGGTGTGGATCGATTGGGTAATCGATTGGGAGAAATAAGTTGCGAGAACAGAATGTCGCTGAATCGATTGGGCAATCGATTCGACCTTCTCTTAATCGATTGATCAATCGATTAAGAGGTCCGGTAATCGATTGGGCGATCGATTACGACAGTATTACGCGAGAGCACAGAAAGGTGTTGAATCGATTCAGCAATCGATTAAGGTTGTTCTTAATCGATTGACTAATCGATTAAGCTTCAAAAAATAGTCGTTGAACAGTTAAGGCTACATGGTAATCGATTGGGTAATCGATTAGGAAACCTTAGGCGTCGGGTATATAGGGTTTTCACGCAGGTTTGAAGCGGAATCGCTCGACAGGGCTCGCGTAGTTCTTCTCCTCCTTCCTCGCCATTTCAAAAGAAGCTTTGGGGCATAGTGTTGCTGCACTTCCAAAGTTCTAGAGGCGATCTCAAGCTTGAAGAAAGCAAGGAAAGCAAAGAGAGCTTGTTGTTGTAAATCTTGTAAGATTTTCTATTGTATTTGCTTCCTCTTGTTGTATTCTTCTTGTAAGTATGTAAGAGATTTTTCCACCTCGAGAAGGAGATCTTTCATAGTGTATGACAGAGTGAGGAGAGTTGATCCTTGTATTAGTCACCTTAAGGAGGTGGATATCAAGTAAATCCTTGAGTGTTAGCATTGCTTGGAGTCTTCTGCAGCAACAAATCTTCTACAAGCAAATCGGAGCTAATCATCCCCCCTCCTCTAGCTCTCCTACCGGTCTCAACACTGATAACACCAACAATTTACGCAAACCCTAACTGATAACACCAACAATTTACACCACACGTGTATTTCCTATAAAATATAGACAGTCAAAATGATAATCCTATAATACATCATACTTGTGTATATAAACTATAACATATACATAAGCCACATGATAACTCCTATCATACTACCACACACGTGTGTGCACTGCAAAGTATGAATAGCTAAAACTGAGACTGTATGAACGTAAATAAATCATCTCTAAGATCAAGTATGCAAATATCAAGCACAGGATAATAATACAATTAGAGTCAAGGTAAAGCAACCTAATTGGTAATAAAAGTCCATGCACTAAGGTAAATAATTACAGAGACTAAGGAAGAAGTATCCGCTTTTAATGTAGCTTGTCCTAACCGTCTTCAAGTTTGGGAAATCACGCTGACCTCAATCCTACATATAGGGTGCAAAGTAAAATTAAGTACTAACACAATCCTAGTAATCACGAATAGTCTACGCATGTCAATCATTCATTTTCCCTTTTACTAGTTATCTAGGTTTCTCAATTTAATCAATCATTTAGCACAAATTGATTAAGTCATCTAATCACTTATCTAACTCAATTATCTTAATCAAATTATCCAATGTCATTTGGATTAATCAAATTGACTCCGATCAAATTAATTCTAATTAAACCTGATTATCTACGTGATATGTTGGGATTGGATGGTCCGGCTAAACGGGATGAATAATCCTGCAAGAATAAATTAATCTTTTGTCGTTCTTAACAAAGATAGGGTTACTTATAATAATTCAATAACATAAAAGAAATTATTAACTACTCAAAGGAAAGAGTCACAAAAATGTACTTGGTTTGCAACTTAGGTGGTTGCTAATCTAAGGCAAATGAACAACTCAACTCCAGATCAACTCCTTGTGGGCAGAAAAGCCTCTTACAGACTTTAACTCTCAGAAAAAAGAGAACAAAACGAAAACAAAATTGAGTACAACTTGAATGATCGAAAGCTCTGAGTTAAAGGGCCTATTTATAGCCCTTGGACAACCTTATCGAAATATTGATGTGACACTTCTCGGGCGCCCCTTTGCACAGAGGCGCCTGATACTGGTCAGTGCTTATCCACGTCGCAACGGCCAAACAATGACTCGTTTGTCGATAGACATCAAATCTTGGGCGCTCGTATGAAGACGGGCACTTGTATACACGGACGCCCAACACTACACGGGCGCCTGATTGCTCGAGCGCCTGTGTTGACTCGGGCGCCCAAGAGCAGCTTTTCTGGCTCAGTTCAGGTCAGCCTTGGGTTGACAAATTTTCCATTTCTTTTGGGTGATCTTCAGCTATCTAAAGTTGGGCTCACCTGAATCCGTCTCCGGCCTTCTCTTCGAGCAGTCTTCCTCCATTGGCTTCTCGTCCCTTGGACGTCGCGTCTGTCCTTCTCGCTCTACCAGTATACTCTTCTGTAGTTTTTGCGTCCCTCGGATGCACTGAGACCGTCGGCTCCCTTCCCGTGTCATCTTTCTCATCTGCAACATCTTTCGCTCGACTTCCTGTGTTTCTAAACTCCTACTGTATACTTAGACACCCTAATTAAAATCAATAGGACCTAACTTGAGTCGGTTGACTATATCAAAATTATCTCCGAGGTACCTACATGATATTGCTAAGTTAATTAAGCAATATCATTTATCAATCTTTTCATTAATCGATCATCCGTTCATCTATTAATTTAATCAAATCATTGATTAATAACTCCTAAACCATATATTATGAATCAACCTAATAGTCAAATCAATTCACTAACCATTTATCAATCTATCAATTATTCATCCTCTAGTATAATTAATTTATGTAAATTAATTAAGGGTTAACGATTAGACTTAATCTTCCAAACAATTAATTAAATGAAGGAACTAGACCACTGATCAACTAATCAATTCGTTAAACATCAAATATCTCATTTACGTTTAATTCCTTAGTTAGGTAATCACATAAATGAATCATTTAACCTAATAATACCTTAATCAGCGGCGACAGTGGCTATGGCATCACCTAATGGCCTCAGGCGAACGGAGGGCGGGACGCACTGGACACGGGTGGCTGCGGGACGCACTGGACACGGGTGGAGAGGGCGGTGGTAGTGCGTGTGCGTCGCTGTGGCGTCGGTGATTGGGGTGGTCGCGACTTCGAGAGTGCAAGAGAGAGAGGTGAAGGTGTTAGAAGCTGGAGAGTCGATTACTCCTGCTCGTGGCTGTGGAGTGGCCGGCGACGATGGCCTCTCCTCGCGGCGAGGCAAATCGAGCAGAGGAGGGGTCAATCAGCGATGGGAGCG
The DNA here is from genome assembly GCA_024364735.1 of Boesenbergia rotunda. Lineage (NCBI taxonomy): Eukaryota > Viridiplantae > Streptophyta > Magnoliopsida > Zingiberales > Zingiberaceae > Boesenbergia > Boesenbergia rotunda. Next base: position 240,736 of record JAGFNQ010001482.1, read on the forward strand.
ACGCTAGGAGATGAGGGAGAGGCGATCAACAGTGAGAAAGAATGGGGATCGGAGATCGATGGCACGGTGGGGCGGCGACGCCGGGCGGTCGGCGGCAAGATCGCGCCGAGTGAGGAAGGGTGATCGGGATTTCGGGGGGAAAATGAAGGGGGATCGGTGGCATTAAGTGAGGTATAGATATATAAATAAATAAAATTGATTTAAGAATTAAACATTCCCTCGTTTAATTAGGATATCTCAAAATAGACTTCCTCTTTATCCTTGTTTAATTAGGTCTAACTTATTCCTAAATCATGAATATATCTAGATGTCATCTAGGCTCGATAATAAACCAATCCAAATACTCTAAAGACACTAGATTCATTAAACCCAAGTTGTAGCTAGAGCGCATTAATATGCCCAAACAACATCATCAAGCACTCACAATGTTCGTATCGTACAAAGAACATCATCCTTTATACATGTGCAACCTTTACGCTAAGTCGGTGACCAACAAATCTTAATGTGATCTTAGAGTCTATATAAGTGTCCTTGAGTTGATCAAATAAATCCTCTATCCAAATGGTGCAAAGAGTTAACTCCATGCAGAATCAGAATCAATCATCCAACCCGTGATATTCGCAAAACAAAACACACATCGTCAGCTCTCAATCAACTGGAGTTATCAACCTAAGCCTATGCTGAAAACACTAATCTAGTGGTTATCATCTAACCACCAACTACAACTGATCAACTTTATTAAAATCACACATAGAGCGCTCAATCATAAGATCACTGGCACTAAAATACAATCCAATCCCCAATGGCAAATCATCAACTCTATAAGTATCACCCATGAGTCACCAATCTATGATAATTTTTAACTAACAACCCGTAAGATCGTATATCCATCAATAGTCCACCAAGAAGCTATGTATTACAAAATAGAGTTTCACAATACCCACCAACTCCAAGATATCCTCAATATCAATCTAACGTGATAGTTTTCTAAACATGATACGATAACAGGAAGTCATCCATCTCTCAACACTCACTGCCAACAAATTCAACGATATCCACCAATAAACTGTCAAAAAGCAACACATCACATAAAACCATTTTCACAATATTCATTAGTTCCAATTATCCTTGAACATTAGTCAAAATTGAATTATCTGTCAATCAATACTCTGTTACTTGAAGATCATCTTTTATAATTTCCACCTAGCTACAATCAAATCTCATAAGTGTTAAACGGTTAACACCCTTTCCCCACGTCCCCGCAAGTCATATATCCCGATGTACCATCGATGTTATCTAATTATATATGACCAATCTATGGGTCAGAACCCTTCATAGAATAATGTTAGGTGAATCGACTAGCTATCGCCTTGTAAACCATTATTCCTCCACTTAAGGTACAAGAACTCCTGATGATAAGCTCTACAAAAGGAGAGAGAAAAGTTCTATTTCTCAGAAATATCCCAAAATAATCACCAAGTGATTCTTTATTTCCCGAATATCATCTTCGGTTTCATCCACCTAAAGGTGGCCTAGTTCCATGAGTAACTCGCATTAGTGCAACTCATAAATCCCAACCTTCTTGGTTATCTAACCAAGTACGAGAGGTAGTCTATTAAGTGTTAAGCAGCTAGCTCTACACTTTATCGTATTGGTACAACTCATTTATTCGAATGTACTTCATAGGCTATGTAACCAAGTATAAGTGATCCATGGTCAAAATACCCATGGGATAGGATGTATCGATCCTCTACTCACTGTGATAATAGATAGCTAATTCCACTTCTTCTATATCAATGTAGATCATGTACTCAACTATGGCTTCCAGGTCATCTAACCAGGCACATGCAACCTAAAGATCTGAAACTCCATAAGATAGGGTAAATCGAACATGTACACCTAAAGATCTGAAACTCCATAAGATAGGGTAAATCGAACATGTACAGATCAAGCCACCTACGATATGCATACACTAACCCTAACCCAGCCGATAGTGGCTGATATTAGTACTACTAATAGTATGATAGGAGGAATTCCTTGAGACTGTAATCTATAATCTCCAAAAGGTTATTGATAGGTTCGACCCTAGCTTCTCAACTCATCAGTCGATACTACTAGAAAATCAACATTCTCTACATAAAAGTCGAGTTCATAACGTGTCAACTAGACGCATCCATGGTCGACCACGACCATGATTACAAAAAGGGGCTAATTGTTTGCATGTCATCATGTTAAACTAAGTCAACGAATACCTAAATAGACAGGTAATGAGACAAATATACAATCCGACTAAGTTGGAAAGTATCTAACCAAACCTAAACAAGGTAGTGAATACAATAGGTAATATAAACAACAGAAGTATACCTTACATCCTATAGCTCGGAGATGTCCTGCCGCTGCCAAGTCCCAAACACGAAAAGTCACATCGAGAGAATAAATCATGGAAATCCAAAACACAAAAAAATAGACATCGTAAACATGTGGCTCTGATACTAAATAAATTATCACGTCTCGGAGATGATGCTTATTCGAAAAACGGACAACATGTGCTCTGTATGGATAACATATAAAACCTGAACATAGTAGCGACACAACTATACAATACATAGCATCAGCCCATATAACTGACAATAAAAGAAATATATAACTACACAATTCTATATAACAGCTCAATACAGTTGGCATCCACAATCATACAATTTAAACCGCTTACACGATTAAAGTAAAACAAAACACTGCAGAAAAACCATAAAGACGTACATGGGTTGCGTATTATGACACAATTTTCATGTTCATGATACGTGGACAGTGCATATGAGTTAAATGTTATACCTATCTTATGTTTATTGGCATGACATGTATGTGTCTTTAAACCCAATTGTTACTGGCTTAATATTGTAATTATAGTCATGATTTGAGGAGCTGCACCACTTCTGGAGGAGCTGGAGAAATAGAAAGAGGAAATTTACTGATGTGTGATTGCAAATTAAGAAAATCCGTAAAGAATTGCTGAAACTTTGACGATTGGACAACAAATTGAGACACCTGTAGTTAACAAGGAATTAAGATTTTGATTAATGTGATTAAACTGCAATTTATTGTGCTCCAATAACATTTTGATCAATATGTCAATATGTGTACACTTAGATGTTGTTAATAAATTAAATTTTGATTAGTTTTGAAATTGTAATTGTGTACATTCGGATGTTGTTAATAATTTTGTTTTTAGAGCATGAGTGTAAGTTGAATTTTGAATGTTGGTTTGTTTAAGATTTCTGAATTAAATTATGTAATGTAATCTAGGATTTTAATAATTTTAGGGGTGTTTTGACAAATTTTGGGCTAAATTAGCGATTGAAAAAAAATGTTCATCGCTAAATGTATTTGCAATCACTAATTTAATGATGAAAATTTTAATTTTGTCATTAACTTTTCGATGAAAATTTAATTTTGTTATTAATTTAGTAACGAAAATTAAACTCTATTACTAATTAGCGACTAATAAATTTTTGTCGCTAAGATGACATTAATTTCTTGAAGTGTAAATCAAATGAAAGGTGTAAATAAGGTGGGCTTCGTGTGACCAGCATGACAACATCCGTGTAGAGGGCAGATCCTCTGTCCCAAAAAAGTTCCTGTCCCATTTCTCGACGACGGCTGACGAGTCGTCCGATCACCGATTGGATACCACCGGTGGCCTCCGCCCGCCGCTCTGAACAAAAATATACATTGAGAGATACAGTGAACCCGTCGGGATTGTCGCAATTGCGATCTCGCCAGATTCACCGTCGAATCCGACGAGATTGCAATTACAGTGATTCCGACCGATTCACCATTCTTCTAGGATATCATTTAATTCGGTACGACGAACAAAATCTATCAGTGGTGTCCGATCGACGATCGGACGACTCCCCAACCGTTGTCGGGGAGCGAGATAAGTGGGATAGGCATTTTTTTTTGGGGCCAGAGGATCCCAATACATCCGTGTAGGGCCTAGTCTGGTATGTATTGCGGATTGGATTACACGGGGTCATGCTGAGTCTAATTCGACGTGTTTGAATAGTTAAATTTAAAAACAAAAAATAAAAATAAAAATATCTAAAATTAAAAAAATAAAATAAAAAGGGCAACAAGATTTCTTAAATCATCAGATAAACACCTCTGTTTTTCTAGATATGGTGCGATGATAATGTAAATAATCAAAAAAATTTACTATAATTCTTTTTTCATACATATAAGGTGGGAGTAGTTTAGAAAAATCAAATCTAAATCTAGTATGTGGAGTTTATTTTTTCAAATTAGCTTCATTGAGCGGAACTTTAGTGGAGCTTATTTGAAAAACCAAATGGAAATCAGCTTGGAGTTGTTTTGAAAAAAAAAAAAAACAGCTTCATCCTGTATATAGGAGAGAAAAAAAATGATAGTATATGCAAAGAGATCTTAAAAAATTTAATTATTTGCACTATCACTATATTAGATCAGAATCGGTGTAAGCTATCAAAATTCTATATATATAACCGGTTAAAATTTAGGGGTCCATTATATATATATATATATATATATATATATATATATATATATATATATATATATATATATATATAACCGGTTAAAATTTAGGGGTCCATTAACTCATCAATTCAAATTATCAGGATGATGATTTTTTATATATTTTTATAGAGTAATTATAGGGAGAGTGAAAATGAGAGAGTGAAAGTAAAGTAAATGACGTGGCACTTTATATGCACACGTCTAATTATTATTTGGACACCATCGGCGGCCTTCGACCGTCGCCCCGAATCAACCCTAAGGGGTATGGTGAACTCGTCAGAGATCGCTGCATGTAAAATGGTATGTCATTCACTTTACCTTTTATTCTCTCATTTTTACTCTCCCTATCATTTTTTATTTATATATATATATATATATGTTACAAAAAAATTTTGTCATCGTTGGAACTCGAATTCGGACTCCCAGTTGTATAGGTATCAAATATTCTAACCATCTAAACTACAATTATTAATATTTATATATTAATTATTTAATAACTAATAAATAGTTTTATTTTGTTATATTATTACTTTTAATAATTGGAAGAAGAGTAGGAGAGATTTCGGACGAATGATTTCATGTGTTAATTAATTATTTAATGAGAAATTAATATTTTTTCTATAGCATTATTCTAGTATGATGAATTTTTTTATATTTTTATATATGTTACAAAGAAATTTGTTAATGTTGGGACTCGAATTCGGACTCCAGATAAGCACCAAATATTTAATCATCTAGACTATAACTATTAATATTTATATATTTTAATTATTTAATAACTAATTAATAGTTTTATTATATTATATTAACTTTTAATAATTGAAAGAAGAGTAAGAGAGATTTATAATAAATAATTTTATGTGTTAATTAATTATTCAATAAGAAATTAATTTTTTCCGATAGGATTATTTTTAATAATTATGGTCTAATAGCATCCAAACGATCTTATGAATTTACAATTTTAATATTATTTAATATAATAATCTTAAACCGTGAAGAACCAGCGCTAACTATGAATTGGAATACAGTCAAGGTTAAGGCCCGACATGTGAAGAACCATTGAATCAGTGGTTCATAATTGTTGAATCGTCGGTTCCAAATTGTAATCGGGTCTATATAAGATGAGCAACTCTTTTTCTTATTCCAACATTGTCGTAGTAAAATTATCGAGCAGTATAGAAACTACTCTGTAGTGTTGGGTTGCATGATTACAAACAAAGATTCACATTGAAAATATATAGAAAATATCATGGGCTTATAAGGGAAAGATATCTCTATTGGTATGAGACTTTTTGGGTAAAATCCAAAATAAAATTATGAGGATTTAGACCCAAAATCGATAATATTATACTATTATGAAAATATCTGAATTTTTTCGATTCTAAGTTAGTATAGCAGATTTAGAATTTAGGATTTAATTTTATTAAAATGAAATATATGATTTTTTTATGATGTAGAAACTATTAAGTAGATAAATCCAAATTAATCAAAATCATCTTAAAACCGTCATAAAATCTCCTAAATTGTTGTTACAATAGTAGACAGTGTAATAGCTACATAATAAAAAAAATAATTAACAAGATTGGGTAATATCGAATCTCGGATAATCGACCTGAGAATTGCTAGTGGTAGGTGGCTCAGAAGTCTAGCGTCCCAGGATTCCTTCCCTATTTGGAAGAAAAATTCTTGCAAAATACGTCGTAGTTGGGGATCAAACCGCGGATGTCTGAGATGACAACTAGTCGCCCTTCAGTTGCGTCATAGCTCGAGGGCATAATAGCCTTTACATTTTGTAGTAGTTAATCATAATTACTACTAAGTAGTTATTACAATAGTACACATTGTAACTGCTACACAATAAAAAAAAGATAGATCTGCTATCTTAATTACCTCCCTAGAGTCGACCCTACGAATATGGTGGGAGGTTCATGCAAGTGCATAGGCAACAAACCCATGGTGGAGCCGAAAATGTAGGTCATCATCTCTTGAGATAAACCCCTGGTCATTACGCCAGAACCACCATCTATGCAATGCCCTAGGGATTAGCAGCTATATAATAGTTTTTATATGTTATAGTAATTAATCGTAATTGTTACTGTTTGTGTACTCTTTGTTAAGTCAGGGTTGACCTAGTTTGACTAGGTTCGGGTGAGCTTATGTTTGGTAAACTTGGTGAGTTTAAGTTTTGATGTTTGATAATGATGTTTGAATATTGTAAGATGGTTGAATATCGTGTAAGTCAAGTGGGTCAAGGTTGACTGGAGACTTGATTAGAAAAAGACCTAGTGGGACTAGGTGAAGTCCAGGTGGATCAGGCAGATTGCACGATGGCACGGGAACAGACCTAGTGGGACTAGGTGAAGTCCAGGTGGATCGGGGAAATCGCACGTTGGCACGAGAAAAGTCCTAGTAGGACTAGGTGAAGTTCAGGTGGATCGGGGAGATCGCATGCTGGCACGGGAAAAGTCCTAATGGATCTAGGCACACCTAGTAGGACTAGGTGAAGTCCAGGTGGATCGGGGAGATCGCATGCTGGTACGGGAAAAGTCTTAGTAGGACTATGTGAAGTCTAGGTGGATCAGGGAGATCGCACGCTGTCATGGGAAAAGTCCTAGTGGGGCTAGGTACACCAGTGGGACTAGGTGTAGTCCAGGTGGATCGGGCAGATCGTACGCTGTCATGGGAAAAGTCCTAGTAGGGCTAGGCATACCTAGTGAGACTAGGTGTAGTCCAAGTGGATCAGGGAGATCGCACATTGGCAAGGTGGAAGTCTACCGAGAGACTAAACCTAACTCGAGGGTTAGACAAACCTGGTTGGGAACCAAGTTAAGTCCTAGTTGGGAACTAGGCGAGGGAAAATCCAAGTTGGTCAAAGGGTTAATCGGACACTTGGTAAGGAAGTCCTAACAGGTCACGGTTAATCGGGGTTAGGCAAGAGAACCCTAGACTTGTGCACACAAATTAGGGTTGGGGTTAATCGATTGGGTAATCGATTTTGGTTGGTTTCTCGCGAACAGAAGCCTTCTTAATTGATTGGGTAATTGATTAAGGAGGGTGAATCGATTGAGAGAAATAAGTTACGAGAACAGAAGGTGGTTGAATCGATTGGGTAATCGATTCAACCTTCGCTTAATCAATTGGTCAATTGATTAAGGTGTCTGGTAATCGATTAGGCAATCGATTACAGCAGTATTACGCCAGAGCACAGAAAGGTGTTGAATCGATTCAGCAATTGATTAAGAAATTTTTAATCGATTGGCTAATCGATTAAGCTTCAAAAAATAGTCGTTGAATGGTTAGTCTGATGTGGTAATCGATTGGGCAATCGATTAGGGAACCCTAGGCGTCGAGATATAGGGTTTTCACACAGGTTTGAAGCGAAGAGCTTCGACACTTCTTTGACAAAGCTTCCACCCCTCTTCTCCTCCTTCATTGTCATTTCAAGAGAAGTCTTGGAGCATAGTGTTGTTGCACTTTCAAGGTTTTGGAGGCGATCTCAAGCTTGAAGAAAGCAAGGAAAGCAAAGAGAGTTCATTGTTGTAAATCTTGTAAGATTTCTATTATATTTGCTTACTCTTGTTGTTTCTTCTTGTAAGTTTGTAAGAGGTTTTTTCACCTCAAGAAAGAGATCTTTCATAGTGTATGAGAGAGTGAGAAAGAGAGGATCCTTGGATTAGTCACCTCAAGGAGATGGATACCAAGTAAAATCAAGGTGTTAGCATTGCTTGGAGTCTTCCGCAGCGATAAATCTATAACAAGCAATTCAGAGCTAATCACCCCCCTCTAGCTCGCCTATCGGTCCTAACAGTTATAATAGTGATGGAAATAAAAAATAATATTATAATAACTATTCGATATTTTGTACATATTATAATAGGGGCACGTACTCTTCAAGTCTCAAACTTGATATTAAATTAGTAATTTTGATATCAAACTTTTTAAAAGACTTTTATAATCCTGAAGTTGGACATTAATTGTTTTTAGTATCAAATTTTAAAAGTAACAATTTTAATACCATGAAATGGGAGGCGCCTCAAGTCTCATTTTTTTTTAAAAAAAAAATGTGATTGAATAATATAACCCAATTGGGAAGGTGAACCCTAGGGTTTTCCGATTTTTAATTTTTTTTAGCTTGAACACTATAACTCAATTTAGAAGGTGAACTCTAAAAGTTTTTAATTTTTAATTTTTTTTAGCTGGAATACTATAATCTAACTATTAATTAGAGAAAACTCCCTAATCCCAAACTGGCCTTTGCATGCACTCCCCACTTGATAAATTCTTTGCATTCACTCCCTGATGGATTGAGTATAAAAGAGTGAAAATTCAGTATACATTGTAAAGATTTGAGTATAAATTGTTTGAGATTGAGTACTAATTTAAGAAATTTGAGTACAAAGTTTTAGTGACCCCCATGTGAAAATCTTGATGTGGTGAGTATAAAAGAGTGAAAACTCAATATATATTATAAAGATTTGAATATAAATTGTTTGAGATTGAGTACTAATTTAAGAAATTTGAGTATAAAATTTCGACGACCCCTCATGTGAAAATCTTGATGTGGTGGATGCAACCTCACATACTCAAATTTCTAAATTTTATACTTAATTTTTTTTCAAATAATACTCAATTTAAATCAATTCATACTTAAATTTTGATAATGTATAATGAAATTTTTACTATATACTGAAATAATGCATACTCAAATTTTTTCAAATAATACTCAAATTTCTTAAATTAGTACTCAATCTCAAACAATTTATACTAAAATATTTATGATTTATACTGAATTTTTACTCTTTTATACTGATAAAAAAAATAACACACAAAACTGTCTTATCAATCCCGTCAGGGAGTGCATGCAAAGAAATTTTTGGTTGGGGAGTGCATGCAAAGCCGAGTTTGATGTGGTGAGTATAAAAGAGTAAAAACTCAGTATACATATAAAGATTTGAGTATAAATTATTTGAGATTGAGTACTAATTTAAAAATTTTGAGTATAAAATTTCTGCGACCCCTCATGTGAAAATCTTAATGTAGTGGATGCAACCTCACATACTCAAATTTCTAAATTTTATACTCAAATTTTTTCAAATAATACTTAATCTAAATCAATTCATACTTATATTTTGATAATGTATACTAAAATTTTTACTATATACTGAAACAATTTATACTCAAATTTTTTCAAATAATACTCAAATTTCTTAAATTAGTACTCAATCTCAAACAATTTATACTCAAATCTTTACGATTTATACTGAATTTTTATTCTTTTATATTGATAAAAAAATAACACACATAACTGTCTTGTCAATCCTATCAGGGAGTGCATGCAAAGAAATTTTCGGTTGGGGAGTGCATGCAAAGCCCAATTTGATGTTGGGGAGTTTTCTCAAATTTTTCTGATTTTTAAAAGGAACGAGATTTCTTAAATTAGTACTCAATCTCAAACAATTTATACTCAAATCTTTACAATGTATACTGAGTTTTCACTCTTTTATACTCAATTCATCAGGGAGTGAATGCAAAGAAATTATCAAATGGGGAGTGCATGCAAAGGCCAGTTTGGGATTGGGGAGTTTTCTCCAATTAACCGTTAAAAATCTCTTTACTATCATCACCTTTTCATTTTTTTTCCTCCCGGAATTATAATACAACAGCAGAAAGATGACTAATTATTATTACAGGCATCTACGATTCGATCCCTAGTTACGGTATATTTTATAAAAAAAATTTCTCCAAATATGGTACGAACTCTGGAACGCTGGGTTTTTGGATCGCCCACCGTGAACACTTCCCGATTTACCTTAGTGGTTGGTGGTAAACTTTCGTGTAACCGGATCGATCATCCGTGATTAAAAAACCTCTTTAATCGTCCAATCATTTTTTTTATTATTCTACTATCATAAACATTAAATAATTTACAATAATAGAGAGGACATAAATCCTATTCTAAAATTTTAAGACAAATGTATAAAAAAAATTATAAATCTCATCATAAAATTTACAATAAAAAATTTATAACATAAATCCCATGTTATAAATCTTCATCACATATGCCCTTAAACATATTCTTCGACTAGTAATTTCGACTAGTAATTTTTTCCCCGATTTCCTCTCGCTTCCTCCTCTCCCTCCTCCAACCGATTCTGAATCTCTGGTGTTCGACGTGATCTCTTCTTCGGCAACACACAGGTAGACCTGTTCCTTCCCCTCTCCAATCTCCTCTCTTGTGCTAGCAAGGCCGGCCGGCCAGCCACAGCCTCGCGCTGTGCTCTCGAGGCCAGCTGGAGATAGCTGCGCGTGTTATTGCATAATTTGATAGTTGAGACAGTCCATTGTACCTCTCATACTGTATTCCAGTGGTTGTGCATTGAAGAATTTAGAAATAGCCATGAAAGAGAGCTAAATTTGTATAAGATGTCAGGAAATTGAATATCCGAATTACTATCATCAAACTTGTGAATGTTATTGATGCGGCTCAATAGTCTTCTTAAAAGCTTACGAGTACAACTCATGAATCAGAAATATGTACAACTAACAAGGCATCATAATGGGAGGATTTATCCTCGCGGGTGCTCAATTGGTTAAAAGGTGACAGATTTATTATAATCGAACAGAGATTAATTTTTAATAGAGACATATTCTTAGGAAAAAAAAATTTCTCCTATTCCCTAATCACTTGGTAGTCAACCATAAATTAATTCCGTAATATACAGTATACTTTTCTTCACATTATTTAAGGACGGATTACAAATAATGTTTGAAATAAAGGTATTCATCTTTTGTTATAATAGTTAAGGGCATGCATTCATTATATAATTTCTATGTATTTTTTTAATGGACTAAATCTATTGCTTAAGAAAAAATTCAGCCAAATGAAGGATTAAAAGAGGATATCTGAATCTATATGGCTAAATCACTGTAGCCAAATGAGATTTTTTATTTTTAGCTTTCTTGGAACTTCTTGAAACCATTATAGAGAAGATAGACACAGCGAAAAAGACAAAAGAATTCAAATTTAGATTTAAACTGAACTATGTACATAATCGAGGTCCACTGCATTATTTTCCCAATTAAAAAAAAACATACACCCTCTAAAGAATATGCGGCAATTTACCAAAAGACGTATCTAATAATTGGTATTTATCAAAAGACGTACCATGGTTTCATTGTTACCAAAGGGCGCACCTATTTTAGTGAACTTCCTCTAATACCCCTCCTGCCAAATACTGCATGCCTTTTTCTTTTTCTTTCTCTTTCTCAGTAACAAATCCCCAGGCAATGGAATCTGCTTTTTCAGATTTGATATTTTAAAATAATATATTTAGAAATCGGTTAAAAAACATAAGATAAAAAAAGAAAAAAATTATTTCCATTAACAGAAAGTTTTCTTCCAAGTGATTTTAAAAAACTAAAGTGATGAAATTTTATATTTGATTAATATAAATTAATATATTAAATAATATTTAATAAATATATTAATATATAAGAAAGACTTAAAATTTAAAAAGTCTGAAATCTTTTTATTTCAGACTAAGTGTAGACCTAAAATCTTAATCAAAAGATTTCAGGCCCACGCTGGGTCTGAAATAAAAGATTTCAGACCCAGCGTGGGCCTGAAATAAAAGATTTCAGGCCCAGTGTGGGCCGAAATAGAAATATTTCAGGCCCAGCGTGGGCCTGAAACAAAAGATTTCAGGTCCTGCATTGGCCTGAAATCATGTGTTATGATAGAGTTTTTTACGTAGGCCTCAAACATAAAGAAACATCTCTTTATATTTTTAAAATCACAATAAAAATCACTGAGAAAGACTACCTTACGTGAGATATTCTAATTAATATAAAACATACATTATATTAAAAACGAACTTTTATATATATATATATATATATATATATATATATCTCGATTCTTATATATATATAAAAAGCAACTTTAGGGCCTGATTTCATGCCCACGCTGGACCTGAAATAAAAGATTTCAGGCCCAGCGTGGGCCTGAAATAGAAATATTTCAGGCCCAGCGTGTGCCTGAAACAAAAGATTTCAGGCCCTACGTCGGCCTGAAATCATGTGTTATGATAGGGTTTTTTACATAGGCCTGAAACATAAAGAAACATCTCTTTATATTTTTGAAATCACAATAAAAATCACTGAGAAAGACTATCTTACTTGAGATATTCTAATTAATATAAAACGTGGATTATATTAAAAACCAACTTTTATATATATATATATATATATATATATATATAAAAGTTGGTTTTTAATATAATCCACGTTTTATATTAATTAGAATGTCTCAAGTAAGGTAGTCTTTCTCAGTGATTTTTATTGTGATTTCAAAAATATAAAGAGATGTTTCTTTATGTTTCAGGCCTACGTAAAAAACCCTATCATAACACATGATTTCAGGCCGACGTAGGGCCTGAAATCTTTTGTTTCAGGCCCACGCTGGGCCTGAAATATTTCTATTTCAGGCCCACGTTGGACCTGAAATCTTTTATTTCAGGCCCAGCATGGGCCTGAAATCAAAATGCAGGGCCTAAAATCAAAGATTTCAGGCCCTGCTCAGGGCCTGAAATCAATTGATTTCAGGTCCTAAAGTTGTATATATATATATATATATATATATATATATAAAAGTTCGTTTTTAATATAATGTATGTTTTATATTAATTAGAATATCTCATGTAAGGTAGTCTTTTTCAGTGATTTTTATTGTGATTTTAAAAATATAAAGAGATGTTTCTTTATGTTTCAGACCTACGTAAAAAACTCTATCATAACACATGATTTCAGGCCGATGCAGGACCTGAAATCTTTTGTTTCAGGCCCACGCTGAGCCTGAAATATTTCTATTTCAGGCCCACGCTGGGCCTGAAATCTTTTATTTCAGGCCCAGCGTGAGCCTGAAATCTTTTGATTAAGATTTCAGGTCTACACTTAGTCTGAAATAAAAAGATTTCAGACTTTTTAAATTTTAAGTCTTTGTTATATATTAATATATTTATTAAATATTATTTAATATATTAATTTATATTAATTAAATATAAAATTTCATCACTTTAGTTTTTTAAAATCACTTGGAAGAAAACTTTCTGTTAATGGAAATAATTTTTTTCTTTTTTTATCTTATGTTTTTTAACCGATTTCTAAATATATTATTTTAAAATATCAAATCTGAAAAAGCAGATTCCATTGCCTGGGGATTTGTTACTGAGAAAGAGAAAGAAAAAGAAAAAGGCATGCAGTATTTGACAGGAGGGGTATTAGAGGAAGTTCACTAAAATAGGTGTGCCCTTTGGTAATAATAAAACCATGATACATCTTTTGGTAAATACCAATTATTGGATACGTCTTTTGATAAATTGCCGCATATTCTTTAGAGGGTGTATGTTTTTTTTTAATTGGGAAAATAATGCAGTGGACCTCGATTATGTGCATATTTCAGTTTAAATCTAAATTTGAATTCTTTTGTCTTTTTCGCTGTGTCTATCTTCTCTATAATGGTTTCAAGAAGTTCCAAGAAAGCTAAAAATAAAAAATCTCATTTGGCTACAATGATTTAGCCATATAGATTCAGATATCCTCTTTTAATCCTTCATTTGGCTGAATTTTTTCTTACGCAATAGATTTAGTCCATTAAAAAAATACATAGAAATTATATAATGAATGCATGCCCTTAACTATTATAACAAAAGATGAATACCTTTATTTCAAACATTATTTGTAATCCGTCCTTAAATAATGTGAAAAAAAAGTATACTGTATATTACGGAATTAATTCATAGTTGACTACCAAATGATTAGGGAATAGGAGAAATTTTTTTTTCCTAAGAATATGTCTCTATTAAAAATTAATCTCTGTTCGATTATAATAAATCTGTCACCTTTTAACCAATTGAGCACCCGCGAGGATAAATCCTCCCATTATGATGCCTTGTTAGTTGTACATATTTCTGATTCATGAGTTGTACTCGTAAGCTTTTAAGAAGACTATTGAGCCGCATCAATAACATTCACAAGTTTGATGATAGTAATTCGGATATTCAATTTCCTGACATCTTATACAAATTTAGCTCTCTTTCATGGCTATTTCTAAATTCTTCAATGCACAACCAGTGGAATACAGAATGAGAGGTACAATGGACTGTCTCAACTATCAAATTATGCAATAAGACGCGTAGCTATCTCCAGCTGGCCTCGAGAGCACAGCACGAGGCTGCGGCTGGCCGGCCGGCCTTGCTAGCACAAGAGAGGAGATTGGAGAGGGGAAGGAACAGGTCTACCTGCGTGTTGCCAAAGAGGAGATCACGTCGGACACTGGAGATCCAGAATCGGTTGGAGGAGGGAGAGGAGGAAGCGAGAGGAGATCGGGGAAAAAATTACCTGTCGAAATTCCTAATAATCTAAATTTAGCGACAAAATATAATTCCATTGCTAAATTTAGCGATGAAATTTAATTTTCGTCGTTAATTAGAAATGAAATTTAACTTTTATCATTAAATAGTGATAGTGATGGAATTTATATTTGGTCACTAATCTCTCTAGATGAATTATTTGCAAGAGGAAGGGCCAGATAGTAACATCTAAACCAAAGAAATAAATTATTTGATGAAAAATCTTGAAAAGAATAATATCATTTTGTTTACTCCTGGATTCCTAAAACCCTAAATCCTCTCTCTACTGTTCAATGTTCAGATACCTGATACAGCTATTATTTTCATGTCGAAACCATTGTTTACCAGCACATTCTCCTCAAATTCCCCCAACAACTTCTTCCAATTCATCGGAATTGGACGAGGAGATGTCGGTCGGAGTATCGGTGCAGTCGTAACGGCTGCCTCTGAACTTGGGATGGCTCCCTTGTTGGTTCCGATCAAGAAAGATCACTATGACTGTAATGTCGTCGTGAATGTGCCGCCTCCCACCCTTTTCGATCTTCTTTATATCGTCATATGTCATCTCCCGCTTCCTCGCGGCCTCGTTTAGGGCCGCGTGGATCAATCGCTTCGCGATGCCCTGCAAGAGTTTCATTGAAGAATTAAGAGGGGTTTGCTCACAATGAAGAACTGATTGGGGTATCCAGCTTACTGCTCTGGGATTATTGGATACTATGTCTACTACAACTTCGTCGCTTAGCTGCTCCCAGAGCCCATCCGATGCGAATATGAGAAACAAGTCGTGCGGCGTGAGCTTGCGGATCTGAATTGACGGCTCTGCGGTGACGACCGGTCTCTTTGAGGGAAGAAGGAACTGCTGGAGTAAGGGATCTACACTGAACCCTGGAATCTTGAGGTAGATATCCCCGATAGACCTCGAGACCTAACAAGAGAAGAAGTTTGTTAAATAAATATTGATGAGTCGAATGTCTAAAAACTACTACTACTACTAACAATGATTTGATGACGATGATGATTATGACTTGTGTGCGATGGAACTCTCAAGTGATAACGATAACAATGAACGAATGATAACACCATACAATGGAAATGAACGAGTGATGCGCGATAGAATTCACAAGGCGAGTGTCCAAACTACTACTAACAACGATTTGATAACGATGACAACAACAAACATCAATTACGGGAAGCTATCAAAAGATCAAAATTCCACTAGTTATGAAACGCATTGCATCGCGTGATCTAGAGGTCATGAGTTCGAATCATAGAAGACTGCGTACAATAAACCCAATGGAGTTTGGTTTAGGGCTGCCCTTTGTGATATAACACAAATGGTCTGTGGACTCTGTTTCTTTTGCTACTCTGTTCGTGCACAGAATAAAGAAATGAAGCATTTGTTGCAAGATTCTCACCTGAATGATTCCTTTAATTCGCCAGACGCCGCGGGTGTTGACGACGATGTGCTTATCATCGGGATGCAGGTCGGCGAGCTCCCTCCTGACTTCCTCCACGGCGACATTGTGGTCGGTCGACAGCCGCTCGGCCACCACGGCCTTCCTGTTCATGTCCCGGCGGCCGAGCACGGCGCGGGAATCCCCCAAATTGGCCACGAAGAGTGTGTCGCCGGTGATGGCGCCGACGAGGCAGCAGGATCCCACCGACGCCATCTGCGGCTGTGAGGGCCAGGACCGCTTCACTAGGTGCGTGAACTCCTCCTCCGTCGCGTCGAAGGCTTTCCTGATCACATCCGCCGATACGCCTCCTTGCTCCGAAGCAAACCCTAGAAAAACCCTAGCTTTGGTTAGATGAACACATTGAGATCAACGAGAGGAGGGCGGAGGGGGAGTACGATCGAGATGGGGGAAGAGGCGGTTGCTGACAAATCGAGAAGCCTCGGGGCCGCCGTGGCCGTCGTAGACGCCGACGAAGGTAGCGGAAGGTGAGGTCCGCACCTGGCCCTGGTCCTCGAGGGAGTTGTTCGCTTGCACGACTGCAATGGAGAACTCGCCGGACGCGTGGGGCTTCAGGTCCATATGCCACATCAACCCATCTCCGCCGCCGATCCTCCCAAAGCACCGCTCCAGCGGCCTGAAGAAAGAGCGCAACATCGCCGCCGCTCCAAATCACCCAACCCGGCTCCTTTCTCCACCGCCGACCTCGCAGGGCAGCCTCCAAAACCCCTAAAAATCGGAACTTTCTTCCGCAAAATCCGCGACCTTTCTCCACCGCCGATCTCGGCGGATCCAAAACAACGGCGAAGCCACCAAAGATCGAAACTTTCTTCGCTTCCGCGTGAGTTAATGCCGAGAACAAGCTCCTCCAATATCGCTGGCTCGAAATGATGATCGCTCCACTGCATCCGATGCCGAAAGCGATGAAAGTTCGCGTCTTCGACGCGTGAAGAAGCGAAAACTTTAGACGACTTTGATCATGCGGTCAATCGAGGTTGTTGATGATCACAGACGTGTAACCTACCAAGATTTGGGGAGAGAAATAAGAACGCATTTATGGCTCCGACAGCTGCCATTTTCTCAGCAGATTATTGCAGAAAACAAAAACAAGTCTGTCTGAATACGTTAGTCAACTCAAGACCAAACTACTCAAGTCAACGTATCTAATTATGGCAGATCCATCGTTGCTGGAAATGAACATAAAACAAGATCGTATTATATTTTTGTTTTAGGGCAAAAATTGAAGAAGCGTCGGCCACTTTTTCAAATTTTTTTTCATCGCATCTGCCTTTATAAAATTATCCTTAAATTTGAACAGCACATATTCATTTAACATTCCTGTTATAATAATTATAAATCATAACTATTACAAAATAAATTTGAATAGTTTAATAATATTCATATGAAAGAATTATGAAATTATAATTATTATAATTATAATTTTATAATAATTATGATTTCATAATTGATATAATATAATTTTATCATATTCATATAATTGATCGATTCAAAAATTAAATTTAAAACCGACCTATCAAAAAGTACACTCGAGAATATCTATATAATTTTACAAGGCCCTGTTGATAGAATATCTTTAAATTACCTTTAAATCCCTAATTAAATATTAAATTTTATCCTCAGTCTCTATGTCAGAAAAAGTTCACTTTCACTCCTACATGTAAAATTTCATTATTTCAACTCCCTAATAAATATTATTTTACCTAATTGTCCTTATTATTTTTAAGTAAAAAAGTCCAAAATGAGGTATAGGTCATCCTAAATTCAGTATCACATAATTAAAATCTAGTATATTTTCTATCAAATTAAATATTACACTTTTATACGTATAAAAACTCTAGGAAAAAGTATAATTCTTCTTAAATTCAGTATATTTTAATTATAATTTAGTATATGTTCTATCAAATTAAGCACAACTCTTTTCACCGGACCAATTGATTAGGAGTTCATACCTAATTACCTTTATTATTTTTAGGCACAAAAAGTTCAAAATGAGGTATAGTTCCTCCTAAATTCAGTATCATATAATTAAAATTTAGTATATTTTCTATCAAATTAAGTATCACACTTTTTATACATACAAAAAGTTCAGGAAGAAGTATAATTCTTCCTAAATTCTGTATATTTCAATTAGAATTTAATATATGTTATATCAAATTGAGCACAATTCTTTTTTCACTGGACCAATTGATTAGGAGTTCATGTTAGGATCTTACCGTTAAACTAGAGGAGGGGTGAATAGCAACTTTTCGATCTTGTCTTCCTACAATGATTAGTGCGCAAGCGGAATAACAAAAACTAAAACCTAACACACAAGAAAGACACACTTATTTACGTGGTTCGGAGATAAAGCTTCTACTCCACGGCTGTCTGTAAGGTGGACGATCCCGATCTGTCGGTGGATGACTCCTCGGAAGACCTCCTGCTAGCTTGTGTAGCTCCTTGTGGGTGGAGAAACCTCGCCATAATCCGGACAACACTCCTGAGCACAAAGATAATTAATTGGCCTTTAACCAAAGCCTATTTCGTCAAGAACTCTCAGCCAAAACCGAGCCACTTTAAATAGTGCTCTAGACTGATATGACAGTTACCAGTCGACTGGTAATGTGACCGGTTCATTACCAGTCGACTGGTCCCACTCAAATTCGATCGTTACAGCTTAACGTTCAAATTTGAGCCACCATCAGTCAACTGATCCAGGGGCAGTCGACTGACCACCAGTCGACTGATCTTTCTATGGTATACACCAGTTGACTGCCCTGGCACCAGTCGATTGATCCACTTCTACACCTAAGGTTTCCCTTCCCCAAGTACATTTCTCTCAGCACTCGAACACTAGGATTTCCCTAGTACATTTCCCTCAGCACTCAACCCCCTCACAACCTGGTTGACTCTTCATCCAGCAGCCTCGATCTGTTGCCTTCAAGCCCTCTTCGACTTTGGCTCTCGTCCCTCAGATGCACACACAAGCCCTCGGCTTGCCTCCATGCCATCCTTCACGCATGCCACGAAGTCCGCTTCCCTCAGCTCATCGTTTCTACTCCAGCAGCCTCGACTTGTTGTCTTCAAGCCCTCTTTGACTTTGACCCTCGTCCCTCAGATGCGCACACAAGCCCTCGGCTTGCCTCCATGTCATCCTTCATGTACGCCTCGAAGTCCGCTTCCCTCGGCTCATCGTCCCTATTTTCTCCATGGTCCCTCGGATGCGTACACAACGCCACGGCTTGCCTCCATGCCACCCTTCACCGTACCCGAAGACATCCAACCAAATCTACGTGTATCCTGCAAACTTACACACTCAAATATACATATCAAATACAAAGGTGAACCTAACTTAAACCCTTTGTACAAACATCAAAACACGTGGTTACTCCGAACCATAGATTGCCCCAACAGTTCATACCTAATTGTCTTTATTATTTTAGTTACAAAAAGTCCAAAATGAGATATAGTTTTTTCTAAATTCAGTATCATATAATTAAAATCTAGTATATTTTTTATCAAATTAAGTACCACACTTTTTATACGTATAAAAAATCTAAAAATAAGTATAATTATTTCTAAATTCAGTATATTTTAATTAAAATTTAGTATATGTTCTATTAAATTGAGCACAATTCTTTTTCTACTGGACCAACTGGTTAGGAATTCATACCAATTGATTAGCTTAGGATGAATTGATTAGACTATACTCAATTTGATATAAAATATACTGAATTTTAATTAAATGATGCTGAATTTAGAAAGAATTATACTTGATTTCAGACTTTTTGTACCTAAAAAATTGAGGGGTAATTCGGTAAATCTATAGTTAAAACACATAAAACATTGTATGTAGGGAGTGGAAATAAATTTTTTCTGACGCAGGAACTGAGGAGAAAGTTGAATTTACATACAGAGAGTTTAGGATAATTTTCCCATAGAATATAGCACCCCTCTGTGGCAATTATTATGCAAGTTTATCTTATTCAAAACGGATGGACTCAAAACTTAAATTTATTATCGATTGTTCAAAAATCAAAATAAACATAAGTTTATATTTTTAAAGTATTTCTATAATTTTAAGAGGTACCTACTTTTTATGTCTCAAACTTAATATTAAATTGGCAATTCTAATAATAATTTTTTTAAAAAAATTATAAACTCAAAATTGAGCTTTTACTTTTTTTTTTAATCTCAAATTTTAAAAGTGACAATTTTAATATCATAGGAAATGCCTCAAGTCCCTTTTTTTTTAAAAAAAAATTATGATTGAATATTATAACTCAATTGAGAAGATAAATCTTACGTGTTTTTGATTTTTTTTTTTTTTTTAGCTTGAATATTATAACTCAATTGAAAAGGTAAACTAGAAATTTTTAATTTTTTTCAACTTAAACACTATAATCCAATTAGAAAGATAAATTTTAGATTAAAACAAAATAAAATATTAAGTTTGATATAAAAAAATCTTTTTATAAGTTTAATATTAAAATCGCTAATTTAGTATTAAATTTGATATCTAAAATATATTTTCCTGAAATGCTCTCAACAATTCCAATAAAAACCCCCCATCTAATTTGTATCCTTTCCTTTATCATACAATTTAAAATAATTTTTTATTATTTTCAAAAAAAATTATACTGCCGATTTATAATCTGAAAAGTCGACCTTAAAAAGCAAAGATAGATCTTGCTTTAAGGAATGCTTCTTCCTGAAGGAAGATTTCAAGTGGAGTGCATGTTTGTTTGTCCACTGAATTCTCCACCATATCGTAGAGAGGGGCCCGCCGAATCACTATAGAAAGGTTCGTGGTGTGACTAAACCATGTGGGGACCTGGTCAGAGCCTGTGCTGATCAGTCAGAGCCAGAGTCTATGCTGGTTCAAGTCAGTTCAAATTGTGTTAGGCTACCTCTTCAACAGTTGGGGGACGGCCTCGAAACTTGAGCTCGCAATCGAAGAACAGATCTGAACAATTTACCAACACAAAAGAGCACTTCATAAGACAGTTCTTGACATGGTTATGATTGTTCTTGTTCTTAGCTTAAAGATCAAATGACCACCAATAAGCAACTCTCAACCAAAGCAGTAACTTAACTTTACAGTTCCCTGGTGCCGACACAATTTTGACGAGAACATACTTCTACGATCGAGCAAAGTGGCATGATCAGACAAATTAGTTGGAGGTTTGAAAGAAAAACAACTTATCGACTGTTGTTCTCTGCCTACTAACTAAGATCATACCTTTCTGCTAATATCGGCACACAGTGTTTGTATTGGCTTTTTTATGAAATTTCTTTGCAAATGTTGCAGCCACCAGTAGGGGAAAAGCAATAGTTGCGTCGCAGTGGACCTGTTTGAATTCAGAAGGGGAAAAAAAAATTAGGAAGAAGTTCAGAAACTCGCCATTCAACTCGTTAATGAAGGTCGATCTAAAGTGCCTGCTGCGAGACTCGATGCGAATGAAAATGCATAAAAAATTCTTGAAGTGGGAGTTGAAAACATTCCGACTATTGATAAAAATTCATGAGAAAGCAATTGTGGTCGAGAATTTGCATTCATGGACATTTGTTGAGCAACGATCTTATAAACTGAAGTTACCATCAAATCATAAGGTTTCCCCAACTTTTCACCTTTAGAAACCATCTTAAAGTCAACTGTTCAAGACGTGAGTAAACCAATTAGCACAGGAATGGATAAATAACAATTAAACTTTATCTCATGAAATCAACTATATGGATCCTTCTATGTTATTAAGCACTATCTCCTACTAAATCATCATCTATATTTAAATAAATTTTATCTTATTTTATCATTATTAACTAAGTCTTTTTGTTAGTCTTCTTCTTCCTCGTTTGATGTGCATGCTTGTTATAATTTTACATCACTTAACTAGAGTATTTATTGATCGTCAAAATGCATATCTGTACCATCTTAAACGTGTCTTCTGAAATTTTCCTCAATAGGTATAACCTTACTTTCTCTCTAATATTTTCAATTCTTGTCCAATACATCCTCGTATGTCTGCACATCTCATCTCTGCAACTCTCATCTTCTACTTATGTATTTGAGTTGTAACCCAACATTTATCTCAGTACGGAATAGATAAATAAATGTATGAATACCTGAAAAAGGGAAAGAGATTGCAACCTAAGATCCATTACATGTATCGACAAGATAAGCTAGGAGTCCTCACGGGATGGACTGATGGCTAGTGCATGAGACGCTGCCGCCAAGAGGTTTGGGGTCAAATCCTAATGAAGACAGGTGTCTGCCCTCTCTTATACACTAGTCATTGTTCGGGCTAATAACCCCTATGATTTACCTCTTCTGTGTAAGCCTTGGGACGGGCGAGCGGTGGTGAGCAAATCGCCTTTTGCCTCTAAGATATGCTAGGAGGAATCTAGTGAAGGATAACTAAATGCCAAGATGGAAAATAGGAGGAGGAACAGCCACATACTTTAGTTGCCTTAGCAGAACCTTTTATTTTTCCCCATGAAATTGCTTCGTCAGGCTGAGCTCCGGAGTCACTTCCATCAAATTCTTGCGCAGTGTTGATATAAACAGCATAATCTGCACCATTTCGGAACATGTTGGCGTTGCAGATATGATGCTTTGGAAGGCCCCCACCGAGAATAATGATCCCAGTCTTTCTCCGATCCACATGTATGGCTTCACCATTCATAGCTCGGATGTCTGCCATCTGAAATGTCAACAATCAAAGATACAAGGATGCAAAAGTGTCTCAGCTCAAAAAAGTTCCTACCTTGCACAATGTCTATAAGCAAACCAGGATTCCGGACTGAATGGCAATACAACATATCCCCCAGTGATCCATCAGTCAAGGCCGGGCAATAGACTGAAACACCATTCTACTCAAGTTACAAATAGTTTAGTAAGTACCAAAAAAACATGAAATAAAGTCAAGAGAGAAGTATCTTATTTTACTGCATGTGAGGTCTATATTAAAATAAAGATTCCATGGTTTGGTTGCCTTAAACCCTGTGCGGTAGTACGAGTTATAAGACATATTTCTTTAGATGTTGCTCACTTGAGAGAGACTACTGATATTATAAACGAACTCGAGATTGTTGCAGTCAAGACAGTCGAGTTATTCAACATTAATTTTATACCAGACACCAATCCATTTAGCCTTCAACAAACTAAGTCACCAATAGTCTCCATTTAAAGAGAGCATGTATCAACATAATTTATTAAAAACTTTAAACAATTGAATAAAATCCATTTATCAAATTAGAACGGATCATTAGGAAATTTGAAATAAAGACCAGACTACTTAGGCAACAATAGTCCCATGCTAATTAGTGAGTCTCTAGTCTATCATCCTTTGAAGAACTATTTTTAGACAAAAGGAAGTTGAGAAAGCTTGCAATACCTTGTATGCCCAGTACAGGTACGAGTTTTCATCATTAATTTCTTTCCCAAGGCGAGCAATCACTTTTGAAGGGGTCCACATTACATTCTGCTAGTATTATACAACAAATTGTGTCAGAGAAGAACATTTCAAGTAACCTATAAATGAATTTTTTAAAGTTGATTAATCCTATTGCAACCTCTATAGTCTGTTCGGTTAACATTTGGTCCAGAATTGGCATGACCCAATCCTCAAATTTGCAGTAATTGTCATTAGGCACCAACAGGTTTCCAATTCGATTCAACCCTTTTGAACGTAGAGAAGCGCCCGGCAGAGAGAAGTCGCCCCTATAAGTCGGGGCGAGACACTTGATCAGATCTTCTTCTATACCACCGGCAGTTGTCACCAAAACTTCAACCTAGACATAACAGAAGATTATCATACCGAGACATCGGGAAATAAACTTCAAGGATGAAATAATGCCTTGAGGAATAGAGCAACTAAAACATTTGAATAAAGAAAACTTTAGAAGGGTAATGACAATGACATCCTTTCCAAAGCCAAAAAAGGAAATCAGCCATTTTTCATCCTCATTCCTTTCTTGAGTTGAACACACTTTATGTACTTAAAGAAGGTTCCCTGTAGTTATTTCATGAAGGTTTTAACATTTAGTTATTCAAGAGTATAATCCGGTTTTAGGGGAATTCTTTACCATCAAAAGAATCGATTCTATGAGGTTCTGATTCTAATGAAAATCTATCTTATCCTAATTTTTCTGTTAGTGTAGCAAACACATAATGCCCATTACACTGTCACAGCAAATATGCCAAGCAGCATCATAAAGCAATAGGCACGAAAGTACATAGAAAGAATGCTAAAGTAACAAGTAAATTGTTAAAAAGATAAAACAAAAATGTCACTATCGCAAGAAACTAATAAATGATAATATCAGGAAAAAAAGGTTCAGACAGATTAGTAGTGCTAAATGGTGATAAATAAATTGCGTTGTTAGCCAAGTTGAACTATTTAGGGTTAAAGGAATAAAGGATAGAGGGAGGTGATAAAAAACACTAGTTAGCATAGATAAAAATGAGTTGACATATTCAAATATCACTGGCGATATAATAGAGATATGAATTAATAAGATCCAGAAAGCCAAACGTCAAATAGTTGAGAGCCGATCAATATTTCTCTGTGGCCAATTTTGATGAGTTATATGGAAATAGTTACTGAATGTAAATTACAAAGGAGTCATAATCTTTTGTGACCCAAAGCAGTGTTGAATGGATTGATGAAAGAAAAACTACAGAACGGGAGAAGAATTATGCGTTGCATCTTCTCATTATTCCCAAGTTTGCAAAACAGAAAAAAGAACTAGTCGTTTGTGAATTCTGAATCATGATTCATAATGTAACTGGATAGTTCTAAATATGTAATTGTCTTCAACAAAATCAATTTTTTCAATTATAAAAGAGCAAAAAAATTACCATGCGGTGCTGCACAAGGAATCGGATGATCTCCCTAATTCCCGAAGATACAAGGTTCGAAGTGAAACCTAGAAAAATCTTACACCCCACCGATTCCCTGTAGGCAGGATTCCGCTCTTCTTCACCACAATCTTCCGTGGGCGACTGATGGGAGAGCCTCCAATCTATCTTCCTTAGCGTCCGCCAGTAAAGAGATTGAAATAATTAGCGAAGAAAAAAATGACAACCAAAAAATTCAGATTTTTTATTTAAAAAAGAAAGAGAGAGAAGAAGAAAGGCAGGCAAAGCTCACCATCTGGTTGACGATCTCGATAGCGTCTCCGAGGTTGGAGGCTTGAAACCCGGTGCCGGACAAAGAGTCCAGGAGACCGAGGAGGTCCAACCCCTGGTTGAAGTCGTACCCGGCGACCTTGGTGAATCGTTTCTCCTCCAACGATATGGACGGCTTGAACACCACCGACCGCACCGACTCCAACGTCTCCCGGTCTCGATTCTCCCCAGCGGAGCCGACGGCTTCCATCTCCTCCTGAGGCATCCCCGACCGCCGTCGCCGCGCAGACAAGGGAAGAGCGAGCTCCCCAGGAATCTTTCAACAGTTTAAGGTTGCGTCTCACCGCTTCGACAGGTTTTTTAACGGATCAATATTCCATAATTCGGCCCGATCCGCCCCCAACTCCGTCCAGTAAAATCTTACCGGTTAAAAAAGTATATATAATTTGATAATGTCAAATGGACAACCGATCTAAATCGAACCCGTCCATTTAAAATGTCAAGTGATTCACGTTAAATTTTATATTATCTATCATTTTTCCTCGTGTAAATCTCGATCATCATCATAAATTAAAAAAAAAAATTAGGAGAGTAAAAATTATAGTGAATGACATGACACCTTGCATGCACGATCTCCGACGGATTCATCGTACCCCCAGGATATAGTTTGATTTGGGGCGGCGACCGAAGGCCGCCGATGGTGTCCAAGCGATAATCGAATGTGTACATATAAAGTATCACATCATGTCACATCATTTATTATGATTTTCACTCTATCATTTTTACTCTCCCTATTATTGCTCTTAATAAAAAAAAGTACATCTGCATATCAATCCAAATAATCAACATTCATTTTATTAAAAAAAAATTTGATAATACATCTTAATTGAATTTTAAATTCTAAATCTTTAAAAAAAATGACATGCTCAATAAAAAATCTTAAGAAAAAGTTCACATGACACTTTACATGCAATGATCCTCGATAGATTCATCAAACTCCCAGGGTATAGTTTAATTCGAGACGACGGGCGAAGACCGTCGATAGTATTCGAGCGATAATCAAACGTGTGCATGTAAAATGTCACGTCATTTACTGAGCATTTCATTAAATTTTTTTACTGAGTATATTAGAGCTCCTCCTTAATTTATGAGGACCTAACTATAATACCCGGGATGGAATCTTACACGTAGCACTATTCAAGAGTTGGTCAAATTTTGACCATTGATTTTTTTTTAAAGTTTGAATTTAATTTATTTAAATGTTATTAAAATTTTGGCCTTTGATTTATTAAACTCTTAATTTATAAGTTTTTTTAAATTTTAATTTTTTAATTGATTAGTAGTGAGTTTGATATTATAAATTTATGTATTTGTTTTATTTCTTTATACGTTTAATAAGAGTTCACAAACGTTATTTGTGTACATTGTTTATAAATTATTCACTATCTATATTCGTAAGTATTAACAAGTAAAATAATTATGTGTTAAAATTTATTCATTTAATTTAATAAATTTCTCATTCTTATTCATTTAATTAAATTTAACACTAAACTTATGAATGTTTAGTGTAATAATTAACCCTATCTATGAGAAACTTGGGAAGTTAATTGAAGAACACCTACAATTTAATTGGAATACTACTATTTCAATATCTTATTGATATTTTGAAAGGGTTGTAAATGAATTAAACATTCGTGAATAGGTTTGATATTATTAATGTTCGTTCAATACGTATAAAATCAATTAAATAAATAAACTTGAACAACTCATTAAATTAAATAAAAAAGTTTGAATATATGTATTCAGCTTATTAATGTTTGTGAATAACGTTCATGAATAATATTTATTAATAAAATTCTGGTCAACGTATTAAATATTTAAAAAAATTCAAAATGAATAAAAAAAAGGTTATATTATGAAACTCAATAATCAAACTAACAAACATTAAATATAAAAATTTTAAATAATCAAGCTTGAATTTAGTGCTCAAGAATATTTAAACAAATTAACCTTAAACTAACTCAAGCTCAAGCTCAAGCTCAAGCTCGTAAAAATGAACCAAGGTCATTTTGGGCCTCAATTTGGCTTCATTCAATTATCCTATCAAATAAATTTGAATACTATGAAGTTTGATTCGACTTTATTTGTTTGCAATCTTATATTTTTATGCATGAATCAGCGATGTTAATGGAGGAAGAAAATGAAATAGAGCATAAAGACATTGTGAAGCAGTTTTATTGTTATCAGTAAAGTGTTGAGTGATATTCTCACTCAAGGCAACTGCTGTCTGTGGCTTAACAACCATCACATACAAACACACACATAAAAGGAGCTGAAGGATTTCATAGGACAAAGAGAGCAGCACACACTTTCCACCTTCAGAGCCAATTTCAAGTTATTCTTTCAGCAGGATTGTTGTCTCCGCGATCATGGAAGTAACGACATACGGATCCATGTTCGAAGCCGGCCTTCTATCTTCGAAATAACCTGAACACACAAACAACACAAAACAGATCACCTTTTGCCTAAAGTCTAAGCTTAATTTGTTGCAATTCTACCCACCTTTGCCATTTTTTTCAGTGTCGCGGCCGACACGAATACTCGCTCCACGGTTAGCCACTCCCTAAGAAACAAATAAGTTTGTGTTGCAGTAGCTTCGTAAGAGTTTGTTTATGTTTGTTCAATAGTATAAGTTAGTATGGCTTGTTATGATCTTGTTTACACCCTTAACATACCCAGATGAAGGTGTTGATGTCCGCGGTCTCATGACGGCCGGTAAGCCGGCGTTCGTTGCCTTCACCGTAGGCTGCAATGTGCTCCTTGTGCCTCCGGCCTAACTTTTCGATTGCCTTCTTGATGACTTCATAGCCACCATCACTCCTCATGGCTTTGGTGCTGAAAACAACCAAGAAGAAGAGGATAATGATGATCAAATTCAAGTGAGCAATTGTGTATAGGAATTAAGAACCGAAACAAAACTTGTCACCTGTAGTTTGTGTGAGCACCAGCTCCATTCCAATCACCCTACAAAGACACAAGTTTGAAACATTGTTTTCATTTTTCCGATTCCGATTTATTGGTCGAAAACAAAATCTAGTCCAAGTATCACCTGAATTGGTTTCGGGTCGAAAGACAGCACCACTCCAGCAATCTCAGTGATTCTCTGATGGTATGTATCAACAAGCAAATAACAATACTGAGATCCGGAAGGTTTTTTGAATGTCGAATCGATGATGGACCCGAGTCGGTTAACTTTACCTCAAGAATGTAGCGCGCAATCCACAATTGATCAGCCGCGGAGATGCCAACTGAAGGCCCTACTTGGAACTCCCACTGCATCCATGACATGAATTACAGTTGTTATCTCTGAATTTTTTTTACCAAACCAAACCGACAAACAAACGATTATGTATAACGATACCTGGCCCGGCATGACCTCTCCGTTGATGCCACTTATGTCGATCCCAGCGTAAAGACAGGCCTTGTAATGAGCATCAACTATGTCGCGTCCGAAAGCTTTGTCTGCACCAGCTGAACAATAGTAGGGGCCCTGTAAGAGAGAGACATTAACATGGATAAGCAAAACTCAAGTGAGATCTAAGTTTACACTTAAACTGAAACGAGATAAATGTACAAAAACATCGAAACGAAACAAAACCTGAGGACCCGGGAAGCCCCCAACTGGCCAGCCAAGAGGCCACTTAACATCCTTCTGGAGGAGAGTGTACTCCTGCTCTATACCATACCTATCGAGAGAGAATTCAATAAAATCGATCAAAAACAAAAGATCGAACGACAACCAAGGGACTAAATCTACGCAAATTACCAAGTTTCTCGAGCAACAACATCGGGATTGCTAAATATCTTCGCGGCATTGTACCGTTTGTTAGTAGGAATTGGCTCTCCGGCCGGTGTGTAGCAATCACACATGACCTAAACAAGTGAATTGTTATGTTGAAACACTGAATTCGATTACTAGGAAAGCTTAAGATGAAACTCACAAGGATATTGTTGCCCCTCCGGAAAGGATCCTTGAAAATAGCTTGGGGACTGTATGAAGCATAAAGACAGGACGAGTTTGAGCACCGTGAATCGCAAAATTCAGTTGGTAAAGCTTATCGAAATAGAAAGTTTCATGAGATATATTCCTACTATATGATCACTTCACTGTCTTTCCCGGGAGCTTGGCCTGTGCTCGAGCCATCATAGTTCCACTTCGGAAGCTTGCTTGGATCACTCACCGGGCCAGAAAGTGTCTGTTAACGACACCGAAAATGTAGACTAACGACAACAATGAATGAGCACAAGATCACTAAGGAATGAGAAGCATACCCTTGCCTTGCTTCTTATATCGATACCTGACCCTCCAACCCTGTTCACCGAGAGAAGATTTATGGAGAAAAGAAGACAATAACAAAGATTACCGACAAAAGGAAATTAAGGCCAAGAACCGAACCATATGTACTCGGCTATGATCTTCTCTGTGCAATCGGAGAGGTTAAGGTTGATGAGATTGGTGAGCAGAGACATGGCTGCTAAGATATCAAATCCAAAGACAAAAGAACTGATTCAAGAACTAGAACACAAGAGTGTGTGAGGAGAAAGAGGAGGCAAGGTAGGATTTATATAGGAAAGCATGATGGCAGAGTAGATTCTTCGATATAGAAAGAACAAATCGAAATTGAAATAAAAACAAAATGAAAGGAATCTATTTAACAAGAAGTCAATTGGATTTCAGATTCTTGGCCTGGAACTGAAATTTTTAAACCACGAGTTTGTTCCAAAGTTTTCTTTTCCATTGTTTTTCTTTAATAGCAATGACATTGTCTTGTGCCCTCAGCCGTTGACATTTGCATTTGACTTCTAATTAAGAAGATGCAATGATTCATTTTGCTTCTTTATTTTTTGGCTTTTTAATATCATTTTATGATGAGAAGTTGACTTTCTTTCATTCAGACTCGAGAAACATTTAAGTATGATGCATCTGTAAGTAATATAATACATATAATCAGGCGGCATCTACTGATCTAGTTTTCATTGAAACCACGACGAAATAGATATCACTATCGAAACAATGACAAAACCAAAAGCTGATTTGAATCTGATCCAGGCCTTGCTTACGGATAGCTCAGCCCGCACAGCCAGCCAGCCTGGCGCCACAGAGACCCAGTAGAAGGGCCAACGATGACCTCACCGACGAAGTCCTGGAGCCCGAGAAATCCCCAAGGCGCTCGCGGACCGACCCCGGGCAAGGGCGGTCGGATCGACTTCGAGCGTCTCCCAACTCAGTCACCTAAACCCGCATCCCGACCCGAATCAGGGTCAGGCAATCCCAGCGGATGCGTGGCGGCCTACGCTCCCTCAGCATCCCATGGATTTGACAACTCACCGAATCGAGACAAAGCCAGACAGACACTGCTCAGCGAACCCTCGACTCAGGGTGTTCCCCGCGCCTCAACTCTTCCAGGCGGACGCGTGGCGACCCACGCTCCCTGGCCATTACCCGACCCGGTCATCGACACTCGGACCCACCGGTCGGTGCTCAGGCTACGGACTAAATCGTCCATACACTGCCTTATGTCATTACATCCGGGGTACGATCTTGCTGTCAGGGTGCTACACACCTTGCCCATTTATGACACCCCTCGCGGGTGTCCCGTCCGTTCAGTAACGTCGTACTACCTCAGCACCCCGCTCTATGTCGCGGTACTTTCAGGTGCTCTCATACGATCTGACAGTTGCCACACCCCTGTCTCATCGACGCGGACACGGGATTGTCAGCTCCCCCGGCTATATAAGCTCTCCACTCCTCATTCCGCAGGTATGCGCCTGAGCTCTCTCTCTCACTAACTACCACTGCATTCCATCTGCTCCACTATATTTCCTGCGAATACTGATTTGACCGTCGGAGTGTCTGACCGGGAAAACTCCTCTGCGGGTTTGCTAACGGTCACTGTTTTGCAAGCTAGAGCCGGGTCGGCGCCACCTCAGCTGCTCGTGTCACCCGGGGGACCATCCGACCCTTGGGACTTCCACCTCGTTTCGCGACAGGATCAAATTTCCAGGCAGGGGCGGTCGGATCGGCTCTGAGCGTCTCCCAACTCAGTCACCTAAACCTACACCCTGACCCGAATCGGGGTCAGGCAATCCCAGCGGACGCGTGGCAGCCCACGCTCCCTCAGCATCCCATGGATCTAACAACTCACCGAATCGAGACAAAGCCAGACAGACACAGCTCAGCGAACCCCCGACTCAGGGCGTTCCCCGCGTCTCAACTCTTCCAGGCAGACGCGTGACGACCCATGCTCCCTGGCCATTACCCGACCCGATTCTCGACACTCGGACCTGCCGGTCGGTGCTCGGGCTACAGACTAAATTGTCCCTACACCGCCCTATGCCATTACATCCATGGTACGATCTTGCTGCCAGGGTGCTACACACCTTGCCCATTTATGACACCCCTCGCGGGTGTCCTGTCCGTTTAGTACCGTCGTACTGCCTCAGCATCCCGCGCCATGCCGCGGCACTTTCAGGTGCTCTCATACGAGCTGACAGTTGCCACACCCCTGTCTCGTCGACTCGGACATAGGGTTGTCAGCTCCCCCGACTATATAAGCTCTCCACTCCTCATTCCACAAGTATGCGCTCGAGCTCTCTCTCTCTACCATTGCATTCCATCTGCTCCACTATATTTCCTGCAGATACTGACTTGACCGTCGGAATGTCTGACCGGGAAAACTCCCGGCGGGTTTGCTAACAATCACTGTTTTGTAGGCCAGAGCCGGGTCGGCGCCATCTCAGCCACTCGTGCCACCCGGGGATCATCTAACCCTTAAAATTTCTACCTCGCTTCATGACAGGATCAGAATCCAAAGTCATTGTCATTGTCCAATTCTTGTAGATGGATGAGATTCCTGTAAATGTAACAAAAGGTCTTCTGTAGGAGCTTAGGCGAGAAGAAAAGAAGGTTTAAGAACCAAGTCCTGGAGGGACCATTAATCCCTTATTGAATATTAATGAAGATTCTAATCCACATCCAATAACTTAAACTCATAATTAACGATGCATCAAATCACTTTATCGGGTTTAATCCTTAATTAATTAATGACAATGATGTGTGATATTAATTAACATGTAATTAGTTCACCACTTAATCTATCAATATCAAAGAAGGAACTTAAGATGATTACATTCTTTGCTCTTCCATTCCATGTCATGCTAGTTCTTTTGCAACCTTGGCAGGGAATAGCATCGACATCGACTTCGCGATCATATATGCCGCTTCGAATTTATCCTAAACCATTCGTTTGATGCTGAAGGAATCGAACCGAGAGTAAGAAGTGAGGACCAATGGTTCAATGTGTGCAAGTGATTGTGTTGAGATGGTATATATTCTTCCAAAGAGGGCCTAACATGGATTCCTTGACGAAGGAATGCATTATGCAAGTACAAGTTGTAAGGCATCTTCGCGAAGTATCATCGTCCATCACTCGCCTTTCTCTCTAATATTCTCGAAATTCTTTGATTTAATTTGGTAACGCTTGATTACAATGCAACTCGATAGCATCTAAGATATAACTTTAGTAGCACATACTGACATACAATACAATTTGAGGATATGTATAATTGAATAATACATAATGCGACTTGATATCACTTAAGATGCTATTAGAAGAAAATTGCCCGCAATGCAATTTGGAAGATTCCATGAAACAATTTAGAGTAATGATTAGGAGAGTAAATTTGGGAGAGTGAATGGGAGAGTGAATGGGAGAGTGAATGACGTGGCAGTTATTGTATACACGTCCGATCGCCGATCGGACACCACCGACGGCCTCTGATCACCGTCCCGAATCAAACTATGTCTTAAGAAGATCGATGAACTCATCGGGAATCGCCGCAATTATGATCTCGTCGTATTGACCGTCAATCCGGCGAGATCTCAATTACCGGCGACCCTGCCGGGTTCACCATCTTCTTAGGACATAGTTTGATTCGGGACGGTAATCAGAGGTCATCGGTGGTGTCCGATTGACGATCGAACATGTACATATTAGCTACACGTCATTCACTCTCCCATTCATTCTCCCAAATTCACTCTCCCAATCATTACTCAACAATTTAATAGCAGCTTCATTACAATTTGGTAACACACATAATACAACTTTTATATTTACTAGTCATTGCGTGTACAATATAATACATAAATAAATATAAATTTTATCTCATCCTCCTAAGATGTGAATTTATCTAGTTAAAATTTATAATTTAATTTAAAAATTTTAAAATATAATTTAAAATTATCTTTTTTTGAATTTGGTAAAATATTTTTTAAAATTTTAATTTTAGATTAAGATTTGAATTTTTCTTTTTAAAATTTTTATTATAGATATATCTTTTTAATTTGTGTTTATAAGATTTGTGATTTTATTTTCTGAATTTTTAGAATGTGAAAGATAAGAAGTTAAAATTATTAATAAGTCTTTTTAATGTGATTTAATTTTGAATTTCACTAACTTAATTGAGAGTTGATTAATAAAGGGTTCAAATTCTCAATTAAATCGTAGAATAAGTTATGGAGCTTTTAATTTAAATTTGTTTTATTATTTAAAATTTGTATATTTAATTTTAAAACTTGTTTAATTAATCAATGATCTTAATATTATGTTTGTTTGTTTTTTTTTGAGCAGATCTTTATTTATATATAATTTTATCGGTGAACATAGTTTATAAACTTCATTCATGAACACATTTTATAAATTTTGTTCATGAACCGTTTTCAATCAATAATCTGGGAATCTAAACTCTTATAGACTCAATTAATCCGTGAGATGGCCAGTTTTCCTCCAATTCGTCTATCGGATATATCCAAAAGCACAAATAACTCCTTGCCTAGCAGCCTGGCCCAATGACCAACATTCTAAATTAATTTATTTTATCCCACTAAAGAGAACTGACTTGTAGTGTATAGAGATTTCTATACGAAAAACAATAACATATGCAGTGAAAAATAAGATTCTTCGAGCGATCCATACAAAAAAAAAACTCGTACGAAGTTTGATCTACCTAACTAAGGGTTATACTTTTAGTGCGTGCCCCTTCAATTATCCCGTTCGTCCTTGGTTCGTTGGATCTCTTGCACGTTCAAGTGTTCGTGCCTCTAGTAGTATTCACATGAACACGATCTATGCCTCGGAGAAGAACAAGAAGAACCACCTTAGTTGTGCTAGTAACTTGGGATGATTCGCAAAATATCAAAAACCCTCCAAGCGGGATTTCGGCCAAGAGGGTGAGGAAGGAGGAAGAAGAACAATAAACACTATTTCTCATGATAAGAGACCCTTTTATAGTCATCCAATGAATACTAAAGGTTTTTGCCTCTTGAGTTTATCTAGTGTGAATGTCAATAAAACTCAATGAATACCATAACATCTTGATATTCAATTTGATTTTTTCATCTTCTCTTGATCCAAAGAAGAGAATAGTTCAATTTGGATTTTTCATCTTCTCTTCTTTTAATAATAATATTCATTAACCTTTTAACGAATATTATTCATTCTCAAGTGGTCGAGTCTAATCTAAAAGAGTCTAACTCAGATTAAACTCAATCGCTCAATTCAATTGGATGCATTCAAGTCTAACTTAATTAATTCAATTTTGGATCACAATTTAGTCGAACTAAATTTAATATATCTCTGAGACATCATGTCCTTTGTGTGTGATCCAATAGGTTCTCGTAACGTTAGCAATCTATCTAAACCACTTTAGATACATAAACAATGAGTGACATCTAGCAATGCATCATTGCTACCCAAGTGACGAGAATGTCGAGATCTGACATAACCTTTCCGTGACTATTATAATATATAACATTGTCCTTCTATATCGATATCTAGATTGATCAATAAGGTATAGACCGTGTCATCTTCTAATCAATCTTTGTATTTCTTGATCTCCAAGTAGACTCACTCAAGTAAATGAGCTTGATATCTCATATTGATTCATTTGAGCATAGTCATATATTTAGTAGTCCTACTCGATCAAGGGGCTCATAGATCACTCCCGTCATATGAGAGAGATAGATGTCATCTACATCACTCACATCCCTCCACATAATTTATTGCATACCCAATAATCGCCTTTATAGTCCACCCTGTTAGGGGTGATGCTCAACGATACCAAAGTACACAACTCCTTATATAGGGAACCATAGTGACTTCAGGTCTAAGGACTATTTATACTAATAGTGACATGAGAAAGTTTATGATACTCATATAATGATCCATGAAACTTTCTCATGGTGGGTCAATTCAGTATGCATTCTTTAATATATACCCGTGTGTCAACTTGATATCTCATATCCATGACCTGTGAGATCAAGTCATTAATTAACTTATATGCTAGTCTCAACATATTAATATCATCCTTGAATATTAATACTTGACTAGGAATAGTTAAGAGTAATATTCTCTACATCATCTCACTATTAATTCAACCAATTGATATAATGTAGATCAGAACCTACTACCCAAGGACATTATTATACTTATTCATTGGACACAATCATGAAATAAATATAATAATCAAACTTTGTCTTTATTGAATAGAATATGATACAGAATATTTCCTAGATAATCATCTCATAATTAGCTCTAGAGCTAACACTAACCTAGCATGTCGTAGCTGAAATTTAAAACGTTAATATTTGATGACACCACTGAACGCCTTGTCATTGCACCATGCCCGAGAAGGCCTCAATATTTCTTCATTTTTTTATAATCTAAAAACCCAATTCTTACGATCTGACTAATCTTAGAGATGATTCGTATAACCTAACAAAACTTTTCCACTAGCCAGTGGTATCAATCGAAAAGTACAGATGAGTCATGGTGGACATACAACGTTACAAGTTTTTCAAACTTCCAGGTGTAATGTTCTTATCAAGTCAAACTAGTTAAGCACATGTATTTTAAGCTTGTTTATTGACTTGTGTGTTGATCTGAGCGGATGTCCAGTCCCCATTGACTGGCCCCTCCGTGGGGACGACCAAGCCTTGGAGGACCGAGTGAAGGGCCGGAGAGGTTGTCGGAAGAGGCCCCGGGCAGTCGGCGGTGAGTTGGTAGCTAGAGCAAGTAGTCGGCTCGGTAGCCGATCGGGTCATGCAATGTGGGCTAGCGGGGTCTTTGCTGGATTTCTGCCGATCGGGTCCCTCGACTGGATAGTCTGCTGCGTCCTCCCTTGACCGGGCGATTGGACAACCTACCTCACCTGGAAGAACCCCTAGATGGATCCTGACACCTCCTAAAAAAGATTGGCCCACTGGCTCGCCAGTCAGGGACCCATCAGGGGGCGCAGGGGCGGGCTGTGGGCCACCGAGAATCCTGCACGAAGAATATGGTTTAAAGATGGCAAGCGTACGGACAAATACTTCAGATTCACCAAATCCCAAGAGGGGACAATAAGCTGGCGCACGTCAACCGACGTGTCAGATAATTAAGAAAGGTTTCGACTTGCCTCCCTCTCCTATATATGGGTCCCCATTCCTTCACACGTAGGGCACGGGTATTCACCGCCCCTCCTGAGAGTCTGACCGGTTCTAGTGAGCGTTCGGTCGGTAGCAGTCAGTCTTCGGTCAACATCTCCACCACATCATCAGTTGGTCACCTTGCTCACTTACCATCATGATCAAATTTGGCGTCATCTGTGAAAACTTTCGCATGATCAGAAGATGAAGTTGGGGAACTCCAATAAAATGACTATCACCATCTCGCAAGAAGACTTCGAGCTGCTGGTCGTTGTTAAGGCCCAAAAGTTGGTGCAGCAACAACCGCCGAGTGGCGGTTCTGCCACCGCTCTTCCAGCCACCTGTTGGGACCGGGTGCATGCCGACGCGGACACGTATTGTAATTGTTACATAATTACATGCAGCGGAAACAAAAGCATGAATAATTTTCTAAATTATTCTAACACATATCCTAAGCATGCAATGTGTTCACATAATCGTAATATAAAATTTTTGCAGAAAAGGAAATTACTCTACGAATTACCTCGCATAACTTGGAAGAAGGGACGAGATCCAACCGTTAGCGTCCCTCGGAAGCTCCGCCTCTGTTCGTGCCCACGCCGAGTATCGTTGGGATGACTTCGCTAAGCCACGAGTTTCGTGTTCACGAGAACTACTAGATTCTCCGTGAACACGACGAAAACCGAAAGAGTAATCACATCGAAAGACTCACCACCAAGGTTGGCCGGATTCACAATTTCGGCGAGAAGGAGGAAGATGACTTGCGCCCAATCCCAAGGTGATGATGGCCGAAGAGGAAGATCGTCCCAAGGAAGAACTTCGTCGCCTTGGTGCTTCTCCTTGTGCTCACGGCAAGAAGAGGGAGGGGATGCCTATGGCCGGCCAAGAGAGAGGGAGATAAGAAGAGGAGTGAGCCCAAGCAATTCTTGGATGGATCATCTTCCAAGGCACCCCTTGGGTCCTTTATATAGGGAGAGGTTTCTTAATTCCCAAGCAAACCTCTCCTTGATTATGGAATAATTTCTCAATCAATCCATAATTAAGGCTCTCATGATCAAGTCTCCTCTCCTTGATTATGGAATAATTTCTCAATCAATCCATAATCAAGGCTCTCTTTCTTTTGGTATGATTATATAAAATTTATAAAATAAACCAACCATTGGTTCATTATATAAAAATTTATAAAACAAACCAACCATTGGTTTATTATATAAAAATTTATTAAACAAACCAACTCATGGTTCATTATATAAAAATTTATATATATAAAATTTATATAACCTTTTATAAAATAAACCAACCTTTGGTCTATTTTATAAAACAAACCAAAAAGTCTTATCCACTTGTGGTGGCCAAAATTTATACAAAAGAGAATTCATCTCAAGTTGCCGGCCAAGTTTTCATCCAAACCATAGGTCTATTGTTCAAAATCCACCAATGCATTAAATTTTGTCATCTTTGATTTATTATAAATTTTTATAAAACAAACCAACTCTTTGGTTTATTTTAATTCATGATAAAATAATCCCATGGATTATTTTAAGCTTATAATAAACCATACCACCTTGGATCAAATCCCTTAATGAATTAAACTTATTTAATTCACCCATTAAGTCTTTAAAAGACTTAGCCATTCTATGCTTCCGATGCGTCTGAAATAAATTCAGTTTTGACTATTGTTTGGACTTACCAAAAATAGTCTATCTCGATTGGAGAATCCAATTCTCAACTCGTTTTAAATCATTCGAATTACTCGTTATGCGTGTGACCAAATATGCTTTCAATTTATGTTGGTCGTCCATAATTAACTAATTAATTATAGAACGATCATGAGTGGCACCTAGTAGTACATCATGATCCCCAATTAATTGAAAGATCAACTGTTGACCTCAGAAATGATTCTGAAACCCTTCAGCAGCTATAATAAATCGTGCCCCATTCCCTTCACCATCTTATACCCTCTTGGTTCAGGACATGGTCTATGTGTGTCAGTCCCCACTAGGCTGACTACGTCACACCTAGCCCAAGTAACGTTTCCTAGTCCTATGGATTCTAATTACTCTCATGTATTTAAGAGATTCATACTCTGAACATGTCATGCTCTGGCCAGAGGTTTCGAGTAACAATCCGACGATAGGCCTCGGGTATACATCTCCTTGCAAGGAGTGGTGAATCCTTTGTAGGCTGTTCAAACATCTTCGGGCACTTCGGCTTATACCCAATCATCCTGGGTCCACACCTCCTTGGAGATGCTTGCTTAAGATGTCAAAGTATAAGTCTCCATGACCAAGATGACTTGAACACCGCAAGTCAAAGGAACATCGCACTTAAGCTGCAGTAAGAACTTCACTGACATATCTATATGTAGATCACCATATGAAGTTTTACAGCTAGTCACTCCAATGAACTAGTTCCCTTAACTAGCGTTCATGTTTATCTTCGGACATCTCAACATCACCAGCTAGTGAGAATCAGCTGATTAGAGAATAACTCATGCTAGTCTCAACAGAATTGATAGTGCCCGTATTTATCAATTCATCGACTAGGGACAATTTCAATACTTCACAATTGCACATGTAGAGATAATCATTAGTTGTGAATTCATCACAAATTCTCTCATGCTGTGAATTGTATTGCGGACATTCAGTAAATGAGTTTAAGATCTCAATCAAATACACAAACATGTATACTCAAATAGTGAATATTCATTTATTAGAATAAATGATTACAATCATAAGGCGATTGCCTTAGGACACTTCTCTCATATCACTAACAAACTCCCACTTGGCCTAATGCCAATCGTTACGGTACCCAATACCACAGGCTCTATCATGACCCTCAAACTTACTTTGAGACAAGGCCTTAGTTAAAGGATCCGCTAAATTCCTTTCAGTGGGAATTTTCTCAATTTGTACATCATTCCTACCTATAATCTCTCTGATCATATGATAGCGGCGAAGCACATGTTTGGATCGCTGATGAGACCTTGGTTCCTTCGCTTGTGCAATAGCTCCATTGTTGTCGCAGTAAAATGGTATTACTTCATCAATGGTTGGAACCACACCAAGTTCTGAGACAAACTTCTTGATCCAAACTACTTCCTTTGCTGCTTCCGAAGCTGCAATATATTCCGCTTCCATGGTAGAATCCGCTACAGTGTCTTGATTGGAACTCTTCCAACTTATTGCGCCTCCATTCAAAATAAATACGTATCCAGATTGAGATTTGGAGTCATCCTTATCTGTCTGGAAACTGGCATCTGTATACTCACGTATTACCATATCACCTTCTCCATATATTAAAACACATCCTTAGTTCTTCTTAAGTACTTGAGGATTGTCTTGACAGCCGCCCAATGATCCATTCCTAGATCAGAGATGTATAAAGAATCTTATTCATGCAAATCCTCTCGTCTTCTGTGCGCGGACACATAGACATTGAAAGGTTGATCCCATGCCTGATGGGAAGGTAACATTTCTTGGATTCCGACATGCTAAACCTTTCTAGCACTCGGTCTATATATGTAGACTGTGAAAGACCTGTTGGATCGAGAGAACCGATAGAGGGGGGGTGAATATCGGAAAACGTTCAGATTTGAGATAGAGAAATTGCACAGTGGAAGATTAAAACAAAACACGCAAACACAGAGATTTTTACTTGGTTCGGAGCCTAGGTCGACTCCTACTCCAAGGCTCACGGTCGTTGACCGTTTACTTTGGGCAATTCTATATGAGGCGCAAAAATAGTTTACAAAGATTGATTACAATAGTAATGTGATAAGCAAAAAATTAAAAGATCGCTCTTTTGTTACCGACGTCTGAGGTAGATTGACTTTTGAAAGCGTAGGGACGTCGTCGGCTTGTGTTAGGAGGTTTCCGGAGTGAGGCGCGAGAGCAGAAGAGCGTAGAAGCGTTGAATCAAGTGTTGCCCTGAGCCTTGGGGTCGAGGGCCCTTTATATAGCCCTGGGGGTGCCCCCCCACGTGTCAGTTGATCCGGTAATTGCTCGGTCAGCTTCTGATCCCTTTACATTCGGGATCATCTTTGACCGGGGCGCCCGGAGCGCTCGGGGCGCCCGTATTGATCGGTTCAAACTTTCATCCGTTGGCTTCGAGGGGAGCTGCTTTGGTAGTTGGCGCTGGGGGCGCCCGCAGCATGCAGGGCGCCCGCGCGCGATGGGGGCGCCTGGAGCATCCGGGGCACCCCGACAGTCAGTTGTCGAAGCAGAGTTTGCTCCTGCTGGTTGGTCTTCACCTTGGGGGCGCCCGGAACATCCGGGGCGCCCTGCTCAGCTTCTGCCTCACTCCTTTGAGGCTCTCTGAGCTGCAGACACTCAGTCCTTCGGTCCTGCATCCAGGGTTAGTCCAAAAAGCAGTAACATATTAATTTTTATACAGCCTTAGCTGTCTTGGTTCTGACTTTGGGCCTCCAAAATGGAACCCTAGGTCGAACCGACGCCTACTGTTCCCTCGACGGGGAACGCGTCCTCACCTACTCCTCTCGGGAGAATTTACCTGATGCCAACCGTTCCTCTGGTTGGACTTTTGCCTGGCGGTCCTTTGCCAGGTCTTGGATACCGAGCTGTCCTTCGCCCAGTGCCTAGCATTCCTTCGCTAGGGTTTCAGTCCCAAGCTGTCCTTCGCCTGGCGCCTAGCAGTCCTTCGCTAGGGCTTTTCACCCTGGCATTCCTTCGCCAGTGCCTAGCAGTCCTTCGCTAGGGCTTTTTACCCTGGCATTCCTTCGCCAGTGCCTAGCATTCCTTCGCTAGGGCTTTTTACCCTGCACACTAGAGTGACATGTTAGATAACAAGTAAGACTTAACTTTTGAACCCTGTTGCCATTATCAAAACACAGGTTTGACTTGGGTGCTTTCTGCACCAACAATCTCCCCCTTTTTGATTTATGGCAACCCTAGTTCAAAAAGTTAAGTTTAATCAAAGCATGTAAAAACATTTTGTTCCCTCCCCCTGGAAGGACTCTCCCCCTAGATTTTTCAAAAATTCGTGGGGTTCTAAGTTTAAGGGAAAATTTTTTTACTTAGAGTTATTTTCAACAGAAGGCTTTTGTATTTTCAAAAATGATTTTTGCACTTTTGAAAACTTAGGTTTAGGTACTTGGAAATCTTTTGACAACTTAATTTTTAAAAGTACATAGAAGAGTTTTTGGAAGCATGAGTTTAGAGTACTTAAAAAATTTTGAAGCCTTAAGTTTTAAAGTACTCAAAAGTCTTTGAAAGCTTTAACTTAAGTACTTAGTAAGATTTTAAAAAGAACTTAAGTACTTAGTAAGATTTGAAAAACTTTAGTAAATTTTTGAGAAGCTTAAGTACTTAGAAATTTTTGAAAAGTTTAAGTACTTAGAAAATTTTTGAAAAGCTTAAGTACTTAGAAAATTTTTGAAAAGCTTAAGTACATAAAAAATTTTGAAAAGCTTAAGTACTTAAAAATTTTTGAAAAGCTTAAGTACTTTAGAAAATTTTTGAAAAGCTTAAGTACTTTATCTGAAACTTGATACTTTTTGAATAAAGGATAGAGTTTTTGAAGAAATTTTGAGCTAGAAAATTTTAAACTCTCTCCTTTTCTATCTCTCCCCCTTTGCCATATATCAAAAAAACAGATAAATACAACAGAAATTAAACTGCATAACGGAAATAAATTTCATAAAGGAAAATATTTGCATGATTTTGCTGTACTGAACATGATAAGACTTAAACTAAATCAGTTAATTTTTTCTTGTAGGGACCTGTCTAACCCATTTAGCTACTTACTAACTGTTATAAGCAGTAGTTTTCGCTAGGGTTAGTCAAGTTAAGTGTTTCCGTTCAAGTTAGATTTTCTAAACTTGACACTTAACTTGATTGCCGTGTAAGTTGTATTTAGTG
Organism: Boesenbergia rotunda; assembly: GCA_024364735.1. Taxonomy (NCBI): domain Eukaryota; kingdom Viridiplantae; phylum Streptophyta; class Magnoliopsida; order Zingiberales; family Zingiberaceae; genus Boesenbergia; species Boesenbergia rotunda. The sequence goes on from JAGFNQ010001482.1 coordinate 283,683, forward strand.
CCCTAATTACTGCAGATGCACTGACTTAAAGCATCTTGAATTAAGGCAAAGACCTAAGCATCTCAACCCTTTCTAGGTTATCAATCAAAAGTACCCTAAGGTGCTTGTGAGATGCTGGCTTCTAAATCTATAGGTGTATGCAGTTCTAGGGTTAGGGTCTAGGCTAAGTCCATTTGCGAAAAAGCCCTAGTTTTGAAAGGGGGTAGTTTTGAAATAAAACTAAGTCGGAAAAGATTTTTTTTTAAAAAAAAACTGAATTTAAAAACAACAGTTTTTTAAAAAAAATAGAAACTGATTTTTAAATTAAATAAGAAAAAAAAATCAAAACTGATTCTACAGAGCACAATCCTTGATCAGATATTCGAGTCAAATAGATAGTCAAAAAATAGATTAACTGATTCAACCAGAGGTTCAGTGGAGTCAAACATGAGTCAAGTTTTTGTACAATGCTGAAATAGTCTAACTAGGATGATGGGCCAGGGTGGTCAGATGAGCCAGGCTGCCATGATCGAAATAGTGTCATCATCTCGTGATACTGTGCATCTCTGGCCTCCCTCTCAGCTCTATACTGTGCATCTCTGGCCTCCCTCTCAGCTCTAAGGGCGCTCATATACTCGGTGTAGTAGCCCAGATTTGTCTCCATGTTCTCGGCATGATTGGCCTCCACTTCCTCTCGGAGGCTCTGAACATGTGTCTCCAGCTGTGCCACTCGATCGTAGAGTGTCGGTGGAGCGGGCTCGTCTATGTGCGCTCGGGCTGCTGCCGCTATATCTCCGACGTCAACGTCTACCTCCTCGTCTGAGTCGATCGGAGCCCCGGCCTGCTGTCGTCTCCAACTCAGAACCCCGGTGGCCGATACCTCTAGACCCGCTAACGAGAAGTTCCTAAATCCTATTTCATCAAAGTCGGTCATAGCGGTTATTTCACCCACGGTTATGTCACGACCGTGGTGATGAAGGAGAGAGGTGATGATGTGGCAGAATGGAGTGCGCACTCGTCCCTGGGTCGTAACACTGGACGCATGCAGAATAGTATGAAACATGTGTAGTCCAATGTCTATGTCAAGGTGATGGACTAGGGCATACAGAAGGAAGGCATGAAAGGGTCGCATGGTCCCAAGATCTCTAGTGGAGAGTGGTAAGATACAGCGGACCAGGACTCTGTACAGGGCATAGTCCTGTGCCTGAAGTTCAACGGCTTGGAATCGTCTATTTGCGGGGAGTGCTTCCCTATAGAAATAGGAGTGGATGGTGTCTAAGGTAATGTGAGAGTAGGGAGGATCAAATGGAGGATTCCTAGGTGGATAGCAGCAAAATGTGGACTGAGAGGGTCGTAGTCCAAGGAATCGGTTCAGCAAAGTAGGGGTGATAGACAAAGGTATCCCTTGAACAGTAGTGTAAAACATGAGATTATCTTGTCGAACTATGTTATTGTAGAATTCTGCACATAAGGATTCATTAATAGTATGAGTGCAGAAGACAAGATTATCTAATTGATAGAAGTTTATAATATTCATGGTTAAGGGGCATGATTGGGTAAAGAAGTGTCTATTAAGATAGCTTGTTTTAATAGGCTTGTAAATGGTTTGAGCAAACTTATTACATAATTCTAGAGTAGGGAATCTAGGGTCGGGACTCTGTTCGGCACCGGGGTTCGCTTGGTTTGCTCGGCGTTTTCTAAGTTAAGAGGTATAAGAAGAGAGTAATTCTAAGTGTATTAAAGAATTTAAAAATAATTGTAAATGCATAAGATAAATCATACCGGGGAGGCATGGCGAGATTTGGGAAGCACAAGTGTCACTTGATCTTCTTGGAAGGAAGGAAGTGAGGAAGGAAGTTGGTTTTTGGTGTGGGAAGAGGAGGTTCGGATGCCCTTATATTGGCATTTCAACGGGGGCGCCCGGGAGCTCCCGGGCGCCCGGGTCAGTGGTCTCTGCCTTTGGCAGAGACTGGGGCTGGATGGGGGCGCCCGGAGTGCTCCGGGCGCCCGGGTCAGGGCGTGTTTGCAGCCTTTGCTGCATTGACTGTGATGGGGGCACCCGCGTGTTTCCAGGCGCCCTGGTCAAAGGTCAGACTCAGCTTTTTGCCTCGAGAGAGGGAAAAAGCATGGTGGGGGCGCCCGCGTGGTTCCGGGCACCCGGGACTGTATAGGAAAAGACAAATTTTATGTCTCGTCATCGTTTGACCAAGGTTTAATCGGTTTGACCATAGTTTGAATTGATTTGACTGCTTTGACTGTGGTTTGACAATGTTGACCCTGGTTTGACTGTGTTGACCATGGTTTGACCGTGATCTGAACCACAGGATTTAACTCATAATTTAGGCATTAAAGATTTTACAATTGAGTTTTAATTCTACTGTCTCACCCAAATCTAAGGTTTTCAACCACGTTAGCCTTATAGGTTTTGTGAGACAGGTTTTGATAAGTAAAATTGTTTTGAAAAATTATTATTTATTTTGAAAACCTTAATTAATTTTTGAAAACATTTAAATTTATTTTGAAAGGAAATGTTTGAATCTATACTTAACTAAAAGTTGTGTTAGATTTGAATTTGATAAAAAGTAATTTGAATTTGAAATTCAAAAATTGACTTCCAGATCTTGGCGAGGCACTGAGCCTTCTTTGGTCGTAGCCTTATTGGATCATCAACCCTTTCCTTGACAAAGCCGTTTAATGAAATTTCATTTTCAAAATTAATCTTTGAAAAAGTTCTGGTCTAACTAGTTTGGATTTTGGATCGGTAGCTTTGGCTAGTTTCACCAGTCTAAAGAGACCAAGTGAACTTGATCTTATTAGAATTGGTTTCCCTAACGTACTATCATCTCATCTCCACCCAATACTATGTTTTCAAATTTCAGTTAAGTTTGTTCAGTCCTTATACTAACCTAAGTCTAAGCATGGTAAATTGCAAAAATTTAAATAAACAATTAGTCAGGCAAATTTCAATCAAGAATTAAATTCTATCTAACAATAAATATTGTTTTCAATTTGGCTCCCCCTGGACTATAGCCCCGATAATGGTTTGGCAAGATGTGAATCTTGTCCTTGGGGATCCAATATTGATTTGATCCAGTTTGTTGGTTCAGGCATAGTTTTGGTACCCATGCCTGAATTTTTGGTCTGAACTGGTTCAGTACAGCAAAGTAAGATCTTTGTCGGGATTTGGTTCTATAGCCAAGTCCGGATCGATTTAGAACGGACTTCTGTTTTCCAAGAATCATGTCAAGATTCTTGGAACCAGAAGTAAATCGTTCTAAGGCAGCTCTAAGATCCTTAACCTGAGTTTTCAGGGAGGAGTTCTCTTTTTCAAGTTTTTCAACTTGAGTAGGAGTTCCTTCTTGAACTTTCTCGGTTAAGGATTTAGAGTCAGCTCTCTCTTTCAGGAGTTTTACTTCCTGTCGGAGGGATTCGACTCGGAGTTTGGCTTTCGCCAAATCTCGAGAAAAATAAGAAATAAGATCATTTAATTGGCTTCTATTGAAACCACTTACCTTGATTTCACCGTCTTATGAAAAGGTTAGTCTGCCGTCGTCCTCTTCTGATTCTGACTCGGTCTCGACTTCTTCTGAGGCGGTCAGGGCTAGTAGGTTTGATTGGGGTGCTTCTTCTTCTTCTTCTGAGGAAGATTCGTCCCAGGTTGCTTGGAGTGCTTTCTTTCTTCTTGTCTTCTTGGCCTCCTTCAGGTTTAGACACTCTGTCTTGTAGTGGCCCTTCTTCTTGCACTCGTAGCAAGTCACGTTGGGCTTGTTTTTGTCATTTGTGGGTTCAGCTGGTTCATCCTTTCTTCGGTTAGCCTTCCTTCTGTTGGTTTGGTTCTTCAATTCTTTATAGTAGCTTCGGGCCAGTCGGACCAGCTTAGGTCGATCTCCTTCTTCGTCTTCTGAGTCTGAATCTGAGTTAGACTCGGGTTCAGGTTGTGGCTTTTTCTTTGTTGTCCTTCCAGTTTTTCCTGCAACAAAGGCAATACCTTTCTTGGCCATATTGCAGTTAGTCTGTTCATGAAGTTCTAATTTGGAAAATAATTCATCTAGTTTAATTCTTGAGAGATCCCTTGAAACCTTGTATGCATCTACCATAGATGCCCACAAGGTGTTTCTAGGGAAAACATTTAAAGCATACCTTATTAGGTCACGGTTTTCGACCTTGTGACCTATAGCGTGAAGACCGTTCATCAATTCTTGAATTCGTGCGTGAAGCTGGGCTGCTGTTTCGTTGTCGGCCATCTTGATGGTATACAATTTGTTCAGGAGCAGATCTCTCTTATTGATCCGAGTGTCTGATGTTCCTTCGTGCAGCTCGATCAATTTTGCCCACAGCTCCTTAGCACTGTTGAAGGGGCCCACCCGATTCAGCTCCTCTTTTGTTAATCCGCATTGGAGGGTCTGAGTCGCCTTTGCATCTGCTTCGATTCTTCGTTTCAGAGCGGTGCCCCACTCTGTGTAGCTTTGAGGAACTCCTTCAGCATTTTTGGGTATCTCCAGTCCGGACTAGATGATAATCTACATGTCCACCTGAGTTTTCAGGTGGACCTCCATTCGACTTTTCCAGTAGGAAAAGTCTTCTCCACTAAAAAGTGGAGGTCTGGCGGTGCTGAATCCTTCTTGCATGACCATTTAATCTGAAAAAAATAACTAAAATTTTTTTTCCAAGACTTGGTCTTGGATTAGTAGTGCGGGATAAGGAAAATATCGAGGGGTGTTGCACCAACCTCGATTAACGAAAAAAATTCGAACGAAAAGTATATTAGAAGAAATTTGAACGAGAGAAAGAAATAAAATTAAAAATCCGAAAAATTTTCAAACTGGTGGTTGCACCAAATTTGAACTTCCCTGCTCTGATACCACTTGTTGGATCGAGAGAACCGATAGAGGGGGGGGGGGTGATATCGGAAAACGTTCGGATTTGAGATAGAGAAATTGCACAGCGGAAGATTAAAACAAAACACGCAAACACAGAGATTTTTTACTTGGTTCGGAGCCTAGGTCGACTCTTACTCCAAGGCCCACGGTCGTTGACCGTTTACTTTGGGCAATTCTATATGAGGCGCAAAAATAGTTTACAAAGATTGATTACAATAGTAATGTGATAAGCAAAAAATTAAAAGATCGCTCTTTTGTTACCGACGTCTGAGGTAGATTGATTTTTGAAAGCGTAGGGACGTCGTTGGCTCGTGTTAGGAGGTTTCCGGAGCGAGGCGCGAGAGCAGAAGAGCGTAGAAGCGTTGAATCAAGTGTTGCCCTGAGCCTTGGGGTCGAGGGCCCTTTATATAGCCCTGGGGGCGCCCCCCCCACGTGTCAGTTGATCCGGTAATTGCTCGGTCAGCTTCTGATCCTTTTACATTCGGGATCAGCTTTGACCAGGGTGCCCGGAGCACTCGGGGCGCCCGTATTGACCGGTTCAAACTTTCATCCGTTGGCTTCGAGGGGAGCTGCTTCGGTAGTTGGCGCTGGGGGCGCCCGCAGCATGCTGGGCGCCCGCGCGCGATGGGGGCGCCCGGAGCATCCGAGGCGCCCCGACAGTCAGTTGTCGAAGCAGAGTTTGCTCCTGCTGGTTGGTCTTCACCTTGGGGGCGCCCGGAACATCTGGGGCGCCCTGCTCAGCTTCTGCCTCACTCCTTTGAGGCTCTCTGAGCTGCAGACACTCAGTCCTTCGGTCTTGCATCCAGGGTTAGTCCAAAAAGCAGTAACATATTAATTTTTATACAGCCTTAGCTGTCTTGGTTCTGATTTTGGGCCTCTAAAATGGAACCCTAGGTCAAACCGACACCTACTGTTCCCTCGACGGGGAACGCGTCCTCACCTACTCCTCTCGGGAGAATTTACCTGATGCCAACCGTTCCTCTGGTTGGACTTTTGCCTGGCGGTCCTTTGCCAGGTCTTGGATACCGAGCTGTCCTTCGCCCAGTGCCTAGCATTCCTTCACTAGGGTTTCAGTCCCAAGCTGTCCTTCGCCTGGCGCCTAGCAGTCCTTCGCTAGGGCTTTTCACCCTGGCATTCCTTCGCCAGTGCCTAACAGTCCTTCGCTAGGGCTTTTTACCCTGGCATTCCTTCGACAGTGCCTAGCATTACTTCGCTAGGGCTTTTTACCCTGCACACTAGAGTGACATGTTAGATAACAAGTAAGACTTAACTTTTGAACCCTGTTGCCATTATCAAAACACAGGTTTGACTTGGGTGCTTTCTGCACCAATAAGACCAAGCAACCATTTTGATCTATCTCTATAGATTCTTATCCCAAGGATATAGGTTGCTTCTCCCAGGTCTTTCATGGAGAAAGTTTTGGACAACCAAATTTTAACTGACTGTAAGACTGATATATCGTTTCCTATAAGTAAAATGTCATCGACATATAACACTAGGAATACGACTGCACTCCCACTAACCTTCTTGTATACACAAGGTTCGTCAGGATTTTGTGAGAAATCAAACTCTTTGATTGTCTCATCAAAACGGATGTTCCAGCTCCCGGATGCTTGCTGTAACGACCCGGAAAATTCTCTTAATATTTACTTAAAATATTAATCATGTCTAGCTAATTTTTTGAGGAACCTAGAAATATTAATGCAAACCTTGGTCTGGAAAATCCATGTTTTCTCATGTAAATTGGGAAAAAGGGCACTAATGGGCCTTATATGGGCTTTTTAGTACCATATTTTTTGGTGGATTTTAGGTGAAAATTAGTATAAATATAAAGGGGTTTTAATAAGAAATATTAACATAATTATGGGGGAATTTTTAAGGAATTTTCGAAAATACTAGGAAAAATAAAATAAAATAAGTGGGAAAAAAATTGTGCAACTACCAAGGATTAAACCTTGGACCTCTTGTACAACCATGTATGCACTAACCAACTCACCTAATAAGGTATTGTTAGGAGGGAATGAAGTAGATATTGGTTAAGGCATAGAAGAAGATGAAGGGTCATGGAGAGACTCTTCATTTACCTCCTTAATGGGCTATAAAGAGGGGGGTTTTGGGAGTTATTTCTCCTTCCATCACTTTGCAAATTCTTCCTCTTCCTCCCCTCATCCTAGCCGGACACCCAAGGAAGGGTTTCCCCTTGGAAAAGCTCCACAAGAGGTCTTATCTCCAAGATCTAAGGGTTTTCCAAGGATACAAGGACAAGGAGGCAAGGATCCAAAGATTTTGCAATCTTCTTCTTCTCTCAAGGTTCGAAAAATCAAGAAACCCAAGGTAAGACTCCTTCACCTATGGTATAATAGTTCCTTATGATTTCCATGATTTTTAGCATGATATATTGGTTGGTTTTTGGATTTGATGTTAAAAGGGAAGAAAATCAAGAACCCTAGGTTTATGGGTTTCGGCCACAAGGATTTTAAGGTCTATAATTATGCCAAAAATCTTTATAATGTTATTTAATGTTCCCTTATGATGTTTAGAGGTTAAGTATAATTTTTGGGAATTTTTGGAGTACCCTAGGACACCCTAGGGTTTCGGCCAACATGAAAGGAACAAAATCAACACCCTAGAGACCCTATGGGTTTCGGCCACAAGGTTTTAGGGTCCATAATGATGCTAGAAGTCTTTATAATGTTATTTAATGTTCCCTTATGATGTTTAGAGGTTAAGTATAATTTTTGGGAATTTTTGGAGTACCCTAGGACACCCTAGGGTTTCGGCCAACATGAAAGAAACAAAATCAACACCCTAGAGACCCTATGGGTTTCGGCCACAATGTTTTAGGGTCCATAATGATGCTAAAAATCTTTATAATGTTATTTAATGTTCCCTTATGATGTTTAGAGATTAAGGATAATTTTTGGGAATTTTTGGAGTACCCTAGGATACCCTAGGGTTTCGGCCAACAAGAACCCTTGTGTAGGGTTGGGTTTAAAACCTCAAGGGTTTGTTTTATGTATTGTCATGATATAAGGGAGATGGAGGGTATTTATGTGAATGTTTCACATGGCCTAGAGACCCTATAGGTTTCAGCCAAGTACCCTAATAGGGTGGAAAGTTAGGACTCATTTCAAGTAAGGGCCCCAAATGACCCTATGGTAAGGTATGGTTGGTGTCTAACAATTGATTTGGGGATTTTAATGGAAATTTTTCCATGCCCCATGGCCTTGAAGTTTCGGCAAAGAGCAAGATTAGGGTTAAAGGATTAGGGTTGGCCTTAAGTATGGAATCAAATGTTTCCTATGGCCTAGTATGTATGTATGGGATGTTGTTTGGGGAAGTTATGTGAAGCTTCATGAACCTATGGTTCCTTGGGGCTTTCGGCCAAGGGCCTAACCTAGGGTTAGGGTTGGGTTAAACCTCCGAAGATGCTTGGTAAGATGGAAGAAGTTCTATGTTAACCAAACTCTTAGTTTGTATGTCATGAATTATATGTTAAGTTATAGATGTTTAGACATGTGCCATGATTTATGAAGGATATGTATGTATGCCATGTCTTATGAATGATATGCCATGTTTTATGAATAATATGCATGTATGCCATGTCTTATGAATGATACGTATGTATGTCATGTTTTATGAATAAGATGTATGTATGCCATGTCTTATGAATGAGGTTAAAGTACATGCCTTTAAGGCATAACGATGATGTTAAGTATAATGAATGAATGATGATGAATGACAAGTATGATGAATGAATGATGATGAATGACAAGTATGATGAATGAATGAAAAAGCATGTGAAAGCATTTTATTTTATTTTATGGGCTTGTACTGGACCGAAGTATGGGTCCAAGGGATGGACACCTTAAGAACGCCCCGGTTCTGGACTACCGACTATGCTGTCCACGGTTCTGGCACTACCGAAGCTGTGCAACAGGGATGGGCATCTTAAGAACGCCTCGGTTCGGGGACTACCGACTATGCTGTCCTTACCCTAGTAGGTCGGGGCTAGCTACCTCGTATTTACTTAGGGATGTGCGCTTATGATGTATGTATGTGGTACAAGCCAGGGCCCAATGAATGATATGATTATGTTTAAGTAATGAAAAGTATGTTTTTAAAGATTAAGCATCCTTATAATATATGCATTTGTCCATGCATCCATCCACGTTATGCATTATGTTATGAAAATTATGTTTATGCAAAGAATATTTATGAAAAACATGTTTATGCTAAGTTAGAATGCCATGATTTTATTTATGTTTATGTTAATTATGATGCCATGATTTAATTATGTTTATGCTAAGTTAGAATGCCATGATTTTATTTATGTTCATGTTAATTATGATGCCATGATTTAATTATGTTTATGCTAGTTTAGGATGCCATGATTTTATTTATGTTCATGATAGTTTAGGATGCCATGATTTAATTATGTTTATGCTAGGATAGAATGCCATGATTTTATTTATGTTCATGATAGTTTAGGATGCTATGATTTAATTATGTTTATGCTAGGTTAGAATGCCATGATTTAATTATGTTTATGCTAGGTTAGAATGCTATGATTTTATTTATGTCCATGCTAAGTTATGATGCCATGATTTAATTGTGTTTATGCTAAGTTAGGATGTCATGATTTTATTTAGGTTCATGTTAGGAATGTTTATGAAGTTATGTTATTATGTTTATGTCTATGCCAAGTATTATGCCATGCTATGAATGTTTGTGATGGTTATGTCTATGCCAAGTATTATGCCAAGCCATGAATGTTTTATGTTTATGTATATGCTATGCTATGAAAGTGACTAAGTTATGTTCAAGTCATGTCAAATGTATGCTAAGTGCTCATGAAGACTTATGTGCTGAGTAAAGCACTAAGTATGTTAATGTTCAAGATGCTCATGATTAAGTGATGAATGGTTTTAGTGAGTAGGAAAGAGTCTTACTAAGCCTGTGTGCTTATAATCTTATTTTCCTTATACCGCAGATCACGCAAGGGGACCGTAAGGAAGCAGCAGGAGGGCAATAAAGTATGTGTGTGATAGTGACTTGGCCACGAGACCATATGTTTGCTCGTTTTATAATAGAACTTTACCTCTACTAGTATGTGCTTGAATGTGACTCTATGACATGATGCTATGTATGACATGATGCTAAGAATGACATGATGATAAGTATGACATGATGCTAAGTAGGACATGATATGATGTTAGGTATAAAGTTAATATGTCAAGTTCCCATGTTATGATGTTAGGAAGGGTAGTAAGTGCATGTAGGTGTAAGTTAAAGGTTTCCGCTGCATTATGGTGTCTACATGCCCTAAGCATGTTAACGTAATGCCGCTTTATGAAAAGAAAAAAAAAGTGGGCGTTACACTTGCTTTAGCCCATATATGGATCGTCGAAGCTTGCATACTTTGGTTTTATTAACCGATGTGAAACCTTCAGGTTGTATCATGTATACATCCTCAAGCAGGTTTCCATTAAGGAAAGTTGTTTTCACATCCATTTGTCATATCTCATAATCATAATGAGCTGCTATGGCCAGGACCATCCGAATGGATTTGAGCATAGCTACTAGCGAATAGGTTTCGTCATAATCAATTCCTTGTTTCTGACGATATCCTTTTGCCACTAATCTAGCCTTAAAGGTAATAACATTACCTTCCATGTCGGTTTTCTTCTTGAAAACCCACTTGCACCCTATGGGCTTAATCCCTTCAGGCGGGTTAACTAAGTCCCACACTTGATTTTCGTACATGGAATCCATTTCCGACTTCATGGCTTCAAGCCATTTATCCTTTTCTGAATTTATCAGAACATCTTCATAATTGATAGGTTCGTCATAGTTAACGAGTAATACGTCGTTCGATTCACTTATGAGAAATCCGTATCTCTCTGGAATATTGCGTGTCCTATCAGACCTACGAAGAAGTGGTGTTGTTTTAGGTTCAACTGATAGCTCATCATTATGAGTTATTGGTTGTGGGTCTAGACTAGGTGTCTCTGTAATGTCTATTGGAGTTTCTTGAATTTCTTCAAGTTCAATGCTACTTCCACTGTTTTCTTGTAAAAGAAATTCTTTTTCCAGAAATACAGCATGCCTTGAAACAAACACCTTTTGTTCCAAGGGATGATAGAATTGGTAACCCTTCATTTCCTTAGGGTATCCAATAAATAGACATTTATCAGACTTAGCATCCAATTTGTCTGATACAGTCCGCTTTACATAAGCAGGACAACCCCATATTTTAAGGTGAGTTAAATGAGGTTTCTTTCTATTTCACGTCTCATATGGAGTAGTAGAGACTACCTTGGTTGGGACTCTATTTAGTAAGTAAACAGCTGTCTTATGCGCATAGCCCCAAAAAGATTTTGGAAGAGTTGCATGATTCATCATAGATCTAACCATGTCCATCAAAGTTCGGTTACGCCTCTCAGATACACCATTATGCTGTGGTGTATATGGCGGAGTCCATTGAGACAATATCCCATTGTCCCTAAGATAATCTTGAAACTCTTTACTTAAGTATTCACCACCCTGATCGGATCGAAGTATCTTAATATTTTTGCCAAGCTGTTTCTCTACTTCACTTCTGAACTCTTTGAATTTCTCAAAAGCTTCAGATTTGTGTTTCATTAAGAACACATACCCGAATCGTGAGTGATCATCGATAAAGGTAATGAAGTAGCTATAACCTCCTTGTGCAAGAGTTGACATTGGTCCACATACATCAGTATGTATTAGACCAAGCAATTCTCCCACTGGTTTACCTTTTCTGGAAAAGGGTAATTTGGCCATCTTGCCTTTTAAGCATGATTCGCATGTATCAAATGAACCGGGTTCAAATGATTTCAGAATTCCACATCGGTGTAATTTGGTAATGCGTTTCTTACTTAAATGGCCAAGACGACAATGCCACGTATTGGAGTCTATTTGATTATCTATTCGAGCACGTTTATTGCTAACTTCGATATTGAAAACGTCACCGAATAAATCTAACGTGTAGATACCATTGCATAAAGTTCCGGTTCCATAAAGAACGCCATTTAAAGTTATGTAACAGCAATTGTTACTAAAAGTTAAATGGTAACCTTTTTCATTCAAGCATGAAATAGATACAATGTTCTTTATTAACGAAGGAACAAAATAACAATTATCCAATTCTAAGACAAGTCCAGTAGGGAGCTTTAGCAAATATGTTCCGATGACAATAGCAGCAATCTTTGCTCCATATCCAACTCGCAAATTCGCTTCTCCCTTGACGAGTCTTCTTCTATTCCTTAGCTCCTGTATGTCATTACATATATGTGAGCTACACCCAGTATCAAGTACCCAGGTGTACGAGGAAATAGAGTGACATTCAATAACGAAGATGCCTGAAGAGGATGGGGCATCAAATGCCTTCTTCTTCAAGGACTCAAGATAAACCTTGCAGTTTCTTCGCCAGTGGCCCTCCTTGCCGCAGTGATGGCAAGTGCCTTTTGGTGCCTTTTCAATCCTTTTGGCCTTAGTTAACTTATTGGTGTCCAAAATGGAACACAAATTCAAAGAAGACATGATCAGGTGATTATCCTAGAAATACAAATTGAGGTTATGTGATGAGAATGATAAAGAATGCATCAATATACATTAATTAAATCCTATTTATTTTTCGAATTGAATAACCCTTTTTATCAATTCGGGAGATCGTAGGAACATCTCCAAATAGGTTGATATCCAACCATAGATAAGAACAACCATGGCTGGAGTCTATCAAGTTATTCTTAGCTATGAAGGTAAGTAATTATACCGATTACATATTACACATATGTAACTATCATATTATGCTATCAACTAATTAAATGTTTGCATATATCATTGGGTTGTTAACTCATTAACAAGTATGCAACAATATACATAGCACCCAACTGCACATCTCTTTACATCGACCTTGGCTGTGGCACAACAAATCGATGCTCCAAGCTTAAGGCTGACCCATTAATCAAGAAATAGTTTTAATATGGTTGGAGCTCATTCAACTGTTTAGTCAGGCTTGGATGTGTCCAACAACCAAAACTAAGGATTGATCTCTGACTCTAACTATATTAATCATAAACTAATTCCATGGTTTGAACATGTTGAGGTTCAAGCCGGGCATGGATGTGTCCATCAACCCAAATGAGAAATAAAACTCCGGTTCTAACCATATTAATGGAAGGTGTTGGCCTTAATATTTTTTAAGGGGTTTTGGGTCTCATCCTTCTCCTTGTAAGCACATTCATGACATATAATTATATCATGTTCTAACGATTTCCTTAATAAAGTATGTATGTGACTTAATTTATGAAGTCTCATTAATTGAATTAGGAACCGGATTTCCTAATTCTAATTTCACACTTTATTCAAGGAATTGTTTTGGGAAATAATTTCCTAAATTGTCATAATCAATTTCGAAAATAATATGTTTAAGACTTTGATTTCTCTAAATCAAATCTTATTAAATTAAGAGACAGATTCCCTTAATTCATCCACATATTATTTTCATGAAAATTTATTTAAGGAAATAAACTCTATAGGAAACAATTTTTCCTAATTAATTTTGGAGACAACAATATGTAAGAGCATCACCTCATAAATCAAATAAGGAAATTATCGTTTGAGAATCACCTCAAAAATTTTTAAGATTTGATCACATATTTTATTTATGGATAATTAATTACAACAAATTATTTACTTTGGGTGGCTCCCCGAGGCACCCCCCAAAGAAAAGAAATTTATTGTAAATCTAATTTGGCCTGCTCCCCGAGGCATAACCAAATTAAACTTGACAATTAAAGAACTTGTTAATAATATAATTTGGATGGCTCCCCGAGGCCTACCCAAATCAATTTTAACAATTCATATTCAAAATAGGAAATTAAATTATAACATCTAACTTTAATTTCGGTGGCTCCCCGAGGCACTCCCCAAAGTAAAGAATTTTGTTAATAATTTAAAAACCAATTTAAATTTAATTGTCAATTAATATTTCCATAAAATGTCTAGACTTTCATGAAAAGAAAGTGCCCAAAATTACGAGCTTTCCATAAATGGAAAGTTTCCAAAATTAAAAGTTTTTCAGAATTATTATAAGTTTCTGGTACAAAGAAAACTTACTAATTTCCAAAATTAGAAAATTTCCAAAATTAGGAAATTTCCAAAATTGAAAAGTTTCCAAAAATGGAAAGTTTCCAAAAATGGAAAGTATTCACAATTATCATAAAATTTCAGAAACAGAGGTATTTCAAAAGTTTACGAAATTTTATGAGGGTTTCCAAACTTTGAAATTCCTATATCTAAAATTTACCATAATTGGAAAGTTTCCATAATTAATTTTTTTTTTTCAAAATTGTGATCATGACAAAGTTCTCCGCAAAATAATTATATGATTATGTCGATCACTAACCGGCTCTGATACCACTGTTGGGACCGGGTGCATGATGACGCGGACACGTATTGTAATTGTTACATAATTACATGCAGCGGAAACAAAAGCATGAATAATTTTCTAAATTATTCTAACATATATCCTAAGCATGCAATGTGTTCACATAATCGTAATATAAAATTTTTGCAGAAAAGGAAATTACTCTACGAATTACCTCGCGTAACTTGGAAGAAGGGACGAGATCCAACCGTTAGCGTCCCTCGGAAGCTCCGCCTCTATTCGTGTCCACGCCGAGTATCGTCGGGATGACTTCGCTAAGCCACGAGTTTCGTGTTCACGAGAACTACTAGATTCTCCGTGAACACGACGAAAATCGAAAGAGTAATCACATCGAAAGACTCACCACCAAGGTTGGCCGGATTCACAATTCTGGCGAGAAGGAGGAAGATGACTTGCGCCCAATCCCAAGGTGATGATGGCCGAAGAGGAAGATCGTCCCAAGGAAGAACTTCGTCGCTTTGGTGCTTCTCCTTGTGCTCACGGCAAGAAGAGGGAGGGGATGCCTATGGCCGGCCAAGAGAGAGGGAGAGAAGAAGAGGAGAGAGCCCAAACAATTCTTGGATGGATCATCTTCCAAGGCACCCCTTGGGTCCTTTATATAGGGAGAGGTTTCTTAATTCCCAAGCAAACCTCTCCTTGATTATGGAATAATTTCTCAATCAATCCATAATTAAGACTCTCATGATCAAGCCTCCTCTCCTTGATTATGGAATAATTTCTCAATCAATCCATAATCAAGGCTCTCTTTCTTTTGGTATGATTATATAAAATTTATAAAACAAACCAACCATTGGTTCATTATATAAAAATTTATAAAACAAACCAACCATTGGTTCATTATATAAAAATTTATTAAACAAACCAACTCATGATTCATTATATAAAAATTTATATATATAAAATTTATATAACCTTTTATAAAATAAACCAACCTTTGGTCTATTTTATAAAACAAACCAAAATAGCCTTATCAACTTGTGGTGGCCAAAATTTATACAAAAGACAATTCATCTCAAGTGGTCAGCCAAGTTTTCATCCAAACCATAGGTCCATGATTCAAAACCCACCAATGTATTAAATTTTGTCATCTTTGATTTATTATAAATTTTTATAAACCAACTCTTTGGTTTATTTTAATTCATGATAAAATAATCCATTTAAGCTTATAATAAACTAGACCACCTTGGATCAAATCCCTTAATGAATTAAACTTATTTAATTCACCCATTAAGTCTTTAAAAGACTTAGCCATTCTATGCTTCCGATGCGTCTGAAATAAATTCAGTTTTAACTATTGTTTGGACTTACCAAAAATAGTCTATCTCGATTGGAGAATTCAATTCTCAACTCGTTTTAAATCTTTCGAATTACTCGTTATGCGTGTGACCAAATAAGCTTTCAATTTATGTTGGCCGTCCATAATTAACTAATTAATTATAGAACGATCATGAGTGGCACCTAGTAGTACATCATGATCCCCAATTAATTGAAAGATCAACGGTTGACCTCAGAAATGATTCTGAAACCCTTCAGCAGCTATAATGAATCGTGCCCCATTCCCTTCACCATCTTATACCATCTTGGTTCAGGACATGGTCTATATGTGCCAGTCCCCACTAGGCTGACTACGTCACACCTAGCCCAAGTAACGTTTCCTCATCCTATGGATTCTAATTACTCTCATGTATTTAAGAGATTCATACTCTGAACATGTCATGCTCTAGCCAGAGGCTTCGAGTAACAATTCGACGATAGGCCTCGAGTATACATCTCCTCGCAAGGAGTGGTGAATCCTTTGTAGGCTGTTCAAACATCTTCGGGCACTTCGGCTTATACCCAATCATCCTTGGTCCACACCTCCTTGGAGATGCTTACTTAATATGTCAAAGTATAAGTCTCCATGACCAAGATGACTTGAACACCGCAAGTCAAAGGAACATCGCACTTAAGCTGCAGTAAGAACTTCACTGACATATCTATATGTAGATCACCATATGAAGTTTTACAGCCAGTCACTCCAATGAACTAGTTCCCTTAACTAGCATTCATGTTTATCTCCGAACATCTCAATGTCACCAGCCAGTGAGAATCAGCTGATTAGAGAATAACCCATGCTAGTCTCAACAGAATTGATAGTGTCCGTATTTATCAATTCATCGACTAGGGACAATTTCAATACTTCACAATTGCACATGTAGAGATAATCACTAGTTGTGAATTCATCACAAATTCTCTCATGCTGTGAATTGTATTGCGGACATTCAGTAAATGAGTTTAAGATCTCAATCAAATACACAAACATGTATACTCAAATAGTCAATATTCATTTATTAGAATAAATGATTACAATTATAAGGCGATTGCCTTAGGACACTTCTCTCATATCACTAACACCACCTTGGTAGCCGTGGTGCCCATTGAGCTAGAGGCCACCATGCACCCGGGCAGGGGCGCATACTTCCCCCGAGCCTTCTTTCGACCCAAGGAAGATGAGGCTCAGTTAGATCATATGGAGATCTCTTCCTCCAGCTA